>OY979712.1:49209500-49439500 GCA_963855925.1 Inga laurina
TATCCATATACCTCAACACACCCACGACACTGGCTGCTTCTCTCCTACGATTCACGTCCCCATCTTCAATCTACACAAAAACGAATCTGAAGGATTTTCCCTTATCTTGTTTGTTGATAGTTGATACATATCTTCCATTTGTTCCCCAAAGATCATATCATTGCTCCAAAGTAAGGAATCGGGTTCATGCATTCTATTTCTATATTAAAAGTAATAACAATTATCATTCAAACATCTTTTGATGTTACGTTTAAGGGTAGATTAGCTGTTTTACCAGAAGTTTTTTTTACTCGCACACCATATTTTCATAATCTAATTCATTGTATTGAAAATACAGGCAGTGATTGATTGCACCAATTTGAAACTTGAGGAGATTAAATTCCCCCGTTATGATCAAAGTTTATAAAACACTGACTAAAAATCTTAATTTGAACAATTATCGTGAGATAATTCATTAAAAAATGTGCGTGTATACAAACAAAATTGCACATATCCAAGTATTTGTTCTTGGAAGATTATAGAGTATTATTTTAACAAGCAGTTTATCGTGATGTGAAATAAGAAGCTGGAACCCCTCTGTTTGGTATTTGGGGGGGGTTTTGTCCTCCCTATTTGGCAACGTAAAAATTTAAGGAGAGGAAGGAAATTTTTTTGAAATTTCCCCTTCCCTCCCAAAATGAGGAGATTTGAAGGGGAGGGGTAATATTTTGATATGGTGTGGCTATAATACCTATGAATGTTTTTAATATTCCTATAATACCCTTCTTACTTTCTTCCTCATCATCACTTTAAGGTGTGTTTGGTTTGAAGGGAGGGAAGGGGAGGATAAATTACCTTTTTGGCTTGAAGATATTTAAATTTTGAATGGGAACCTAAAATTTAAAAGGAATGAGAAGATAAATTTTGGGTGGAAATTCAAAATTTAAAAAATGAGAGAGTAAATTTTGAGTTGCTCTAGTTTAAAATTGTAATTTACCCCCTTCCCCTAAAACCAAACACAACCTAATAGTTTGGCATAGTGTGACTATTATGCCCATAAAAGTTATAATTATTCAATTTAATAATTATAAAATTATAATTTTATATAATTATTAAACATTCTACAAAATTCAAAAAAAAATGACTTAAATAAAATAAGGATAAAGTTGTCCGTATGAAAATATTTTAACTCCCCTCCCATCATCAACCAAACAATGTAATATTAAAATTCCTCTCCTCCCCTCCCATTATGCCAAACGATGGTAATATTAAAATCCCTCCACTTCCTTCCGTTGAACCAAACAGACCTAAAGGAGAGAGAATAGCAAGAAAGGAGACTGGAAATAGGTAAAGGAGAATAAAAGAACTCGATAAAACAAAATATTCTGGAAATCCTAAGAATTAAATATAAATGTTCTAGGTAATAATTAACCTAAGTATGTACTCCATCCGATCCTATTTATAAGTAATTTTTTTTTGATTAGGCAAAACAAACTGGTAGTTAAAAATAATGATTGTGTCAAAAATGCCATATTTTTTTTATGTATGCTCCTATTTATGAAAAAAAGTATAGGTGAGAAAATAGATAAAAAGTATGAGAGATAATAAGTATAAAATATGAGAGAGAATATGTATTTAATGAGTGTAAAATAGAAAAAAAAAAAGCATACATTTTCGGATAAAAAGTGAAAATTGCATATAAAAGAAATCAGTCTTATGAGGGAGAAAATTTCTTATAAATAGTACCAGGCGAGTAATTTATTACATTTATTCAAACCAAGTCCTAATTCAAATTTAAGAGCCCATTCTATAATGCATGTAACAAAAATCCTAGATCCAATATCCCATCACCTTCACAGTGAGATTTCTCTAAAACTATCAACGGAAAGAAGTGATGCCACAGTATTCTGGTCGAAAGATTACTTATTTGATTTACAATTAGTTCATATCTAAAATTTGCTTGTCCTCGTTTGGAGACGGCAGAATTCGATCGATTACCCCATCAATTATATCTAAGTTTCCCATAAATGGGACTCGCTTTTGTTCTACGTGTATACAAGTGATCTGTGTATACAAATGGTGTTCAAACCTTTACGGGCACTGCATGACAGAGAGGGGGGGGGGTTGAATCTGGTTATAAGGATGCAACTTTGCCCGATGCTAAGTCATTAAATAATTTTGTATAGAAGTTGGAGTCCACCCCTATCCCCATTAGCGAATGAATGATGACATGATTGTCTTTTTGGGGAAGAGGGAATCACAAAGGTTACATTACATGGGCCTGGATGGTGATGCTTCTGATCTCTCTCAGATAAAAATAATTAATATCAAGGGAAGGAGAGAAAAGGGAAACCATCAATTTCACCAAAGACTCTGGCCTAGTTCTCAAGATCTGGAAAAAAAAAAAAAAAAAGGAAACTATAGAGAGTTGTGGAGGAGAAGGAAGGGATGGGAAAAGATTCAAACCAATCAGCCAACAGATGCTAAAAAGAAACATAGAAATTCAGTAAAGGACAAAGGCGGTAAGCATCAAGAAGGCAAGCCTCTGTTCACCGAGTCGTTTTTATACTGACTTAAATACGTAGCAGTCTGTGTAAGGTCAGCAAGCAAGATGGAGTAGTCAAATCACCAAAAGTTAAATTTTTTAAAAGAAACCGCATATAAAATCAAACCTAGCTAATACCAGTATATTTATATTGTATCCAAAGATGCTTGTTGGCTGTTATATACGGAGCATGTTTTTTAATTAGGGTCTCTGGGGTGTGGGTGGGGCAGCAGAAGAGCCCCGAGAGGGGAAGAGTAGAAGAGAAGGGGCTAGAATAATCTTATTTGTTGTAAAATGTCATAGTTGATAAGATTTGTAATGATTAATATGACTAACAAGTTGAAGTGACATGTATTAAGATAGAAAATTTTCTGAAGTTGTTTAGATATGAAGGTCATTGAGTGTGCTGGTGAGGAGAATTGATCAAGTAGTATGGAGTCCTCTAAAATAAAGTCAAGGAAGATCAAATCAAACACTCAATGAAATTATAAAATGAGATATTTTAGTTAATAATCTATTCAAATATTTAGTTTTTGATAGAATAAAATAACATCATCCAATTCATAAACCTTGATTGTTGTTGTTGTTGTTGTAGTAAAATGGCCTAGTTGTGTTGGGGAGTTGAGGACTAATTGAAGTAGAAAAAGAAAAGGGAAAGGGTGTTTTTTGTTTAAGAGCAGAGGACAACACCCTCTTTAACTCATGAAAACAACAGGTGAGTGTGTGAAAGCTATATCACCCCATGCACACGTCCCTTTCTGGCTCCTCTCCCCCACATCTGCCGCCTCTCTCTCTCTTTCATCGGGAATGCCAACCACACATGTTTCCATGATAAAATAAATTCCTCATATTCATTTTAATTACCTTGTTAGATGCATCATGTATGTATGTGCGTGCATGCATATACATGACATACAGTATCCGTTCATGTATGCCTGCCTGCCATACATGTGAGTCACTCTTTCTATAAACAAGGGCTATAAGCAGAGGAAGCAAGAAGGGTTTGTGTGTGTGCCTTTTCCCTTTCTCTCTCCTTTCGCTCATCTACTAAGACCAAACAGTTCATCATCTCTCCCTTTCTTTCTTTCTCTGTCTCTCTGCACCTTACTTTCATAACTGATATAATCAAAAAAAGCATATCCAAGGTGGTGTGGGGGTGGTTAAGCTGTCAATCTATCAATCAATCAATCAATCAAGAGACCAATCATCATCAAACTCATCTTTAAGCAGAGAGGAGAAAAGGGGACTAGGCCAAGATGTCATCATCCTCTTCTACTACCTTATCGCTGGACCACCTCCCTCCTTCCGAGCAGCTTTGTTATGTCCACTGCAACATTTGTGACACTGTCCTCGCTGTATTACCTTCAACCATCACTTTGTCATATCTAGGGTTTTTCTTTTCCCTCGCCTAACAACCTCTGTGCAAGCCCTTATCTTTTCATCTTAATGTTTTGGGATATATGTGTTGCTGGCTATATTTCATTCTCTCTGTTGATTTTCCTGGATTTCTCATTTGATATTTCAGGTGAGTGTTCCTTGCACTAGCTTGTTCAAGACGGTGACGGTGCGATGCGGCCATTGCACCAATCTGCTGCCAGTTAACGTTAACGTGCGTGGATTGCTTCTTCCTTCAGCAAACCAATTTCACTTGGGTCACTCTTTCTGCTCTCCATCTCACAATCTTCTGGTAATAATAGACGTCTTTTGTTTCTCTTCTTTGCCCTTCTTCCATATCTCATGGATGGAAGATAAATTTATAAATATGCCTTATTGTTGTAACTGGCTGTTCTTATTAGTAATGTTTTGTTCATGGCGGATGACTGTGCAGGAGGAGATGCCAAACCCATCCCCAAATTTCTTAATCAATCAGACCAGCTCTTCCAATGACTTCTCTATACCTTCAAGGACAACACCTAATGAGCTTCCACGCCCACCCCTCATCAATAGACGTGAGATTTCACTCCCTATGTTCTAGTTTTGCTCTCTCTCTCTTTTTTTAAAAAAATCTTTTATTCTAGATGTATCACTATCCAGCTGTTCCATTTCCATATCTGTAGATGAACGAAGTGGATTTAGGCTTTTAGGGCTTAACATGCTACTTCACCGTTTGCTACTTCTAATCTAGTTCATGCCTTTAATAGAAATCAGCATCCTAACAAGTTGTAACAGGAATATTTACATATTTCCGAGCCAACAAAATTGAAGCTTGCCATATCCAAGAGAGCAGGCTGCGTGTGTGTAGGCTTTTTGTTACCAGACTGTTTTCCTTTGTTTTACTTTTGTCTAAGTTTTGGCCGGTGAATCACTTCAGTAGAGCGAAGTGAAAGTGAAACGAGAGGGTTGATTTTGACCGCTTATAAGTGGCATGGGAGAAAGAGAAGGGGAACAGTGAGATGATATCATGACAGAGAAAGCAAATGCATATATATATATATATGGTTTTCTCCCCCGGAATCATAGTTGCTTGAAAATCAGAACCCCAGTAGTACCAGGGGGTTAGATAGATTCGCAAAAGGCAATGATGATAAGATGATGCTACGAAAGAACAACCAAAAATATTCACAAGTTTTTAATAATGATTTGATTTTGATCCATCTGTCTTGTGTTTTGGATATATTGTATGTGTCATGTGTGTGCCGGGTCCAGCTCCTGAGAAGAGACAGAGAGTCCCCTCCGCCTACAACCGATTCATTAAGTGAGTACTTTACCATTTTAAGAAATAAAAATCCCATTCAACTGTCTCTTTAATAATCTCCATGCCCTAATTATTTAAGATCTTTCAAAACTCTTCTGTCATGTACTGTTGCAAACTTTGAAGCAAATTAACTTTTTGGGTGGTCCACACATATTTTGCAGGGAGGAGATCCAACGCATCAAGTCTATCAATCCCGATATAACCCACAGAGAAGCCTTCAGCGCAGCTGCCAAGAACGTATGATCTTATCATCATCACCCTGCTTTACCAAATTACAGTTTCACTACCTGACTCCTTGTAATAAAATTAAAGTCAAATTTTGAGCAAAAAATATAAAATTAAAGTCAAATAAATTAGCAGTATAGATAGGGGTGTGAGACTGACGTATTTGTTTGATGTGTGTTTCAGTGGGCCCACTTCCCTCACATTCACTTTGGCCTCATGCCTGATCAGACCATGAAGAAGACAAATGTGCGCCAGCAGGTAATATTAATGTATCATATATATATATATAGACACATATGCATTCATATATGCACCATCCTCGCCTTCCGTAATATGTTGTTGCAGACACAATAATGGACACACATTCTTTTTGACTTTTTAATTTCTGAGGTGTGAATGTCCGTGTGTTTCTTCTATTCTGTCCAGGAAGGAGAGGACGTTGTCCATATGAAAGATAATGGGTTTTTGGCTTCTGCAAATGTTGATGTTTCTCCCTACTAGTACCTTCTTCATCATCAGCCTCTTATGAAGCTTGTTTTCCTTTAAAGTCGTCGATGATTAAGGACCACTTATATATTATGAAATGCTGCATGTACTTTTCTGATCTTCTTTCAAGGCGGTACCTTAACCTTTATGTTCTTCAAACTTTCCTACTACTACTGCATCTATTCAACTATTTATCTAGTCAATAACTAATTAGCTCTTTTTACCCGAGTCTGCTATATATATAATATGGCAGCTTCATTCTTATCTATGCTACTTACGGGCTTTACATGCGATTAACGTTTGATGATATATTCAATAATCATCAGCTTATCCACGAGAACTGTTTTCGCATTATTAGTGGATGATTAACGTAGGAGCGAAACATCGCCGCGCATGCCAAATCATTGCCAGCATGGTAATAACTTGTTGCTCATTAATTGCGCCGGTGACCATTTAATTCTCATCCATGCATGCCTTTTCCTTATATATAAGCCATGGATACAAACCGATAAGAAATCTATGATTTTAGGATCGTAAATTTGAAGCCCGATTTATGAGTTAACTGTCATTTCACTTTCCTATGTAGTTTACTCCTCTGGTACTGCTCATATGGTAGGGAGAGTGTTTTTTATCAATAACTAGCATTGACTGAGCATGTTATGAAGGGAAAAAAATAATTTTCATTCAAATGAAATCACTAAACTAACATGACTTACTTGAAGATATTTCATTTAATACAATATAATTATGAGAGTAAACAACTAGTTGGATAAAATTGAGAAAAAAATATGATTCGCTTAATTGATATGGAAAGTTAATTGAGCAACATAATATAATCTACATAAGTTCTATCTAAGAAATGAATGTGTGTAATTTGTGTAAATTCTAATTATTCGAATATAACTTTTTTAAGACAAGCACTTGATTATAATTGTACTATTTATTGATAAGCAATTGATTACAATTGTTTTAAAAAAAAATTTATAGAATGTACAACTTTACCCCTTAATTTATTGTTATTGGACTTTATATTATATAAAAAACATAGATATTGTTTATATTTGTACAAATTGGTTTTGAAATTTTTGGTGTTTATGGAACTTCTTTTAACACTATAATTATAATTTAGCATAATGAAAAGAAATAAACACTTTTCATTTTAACTTATATATAAACTAAGAGCTTAGGTTAATTTAATGATCTATATAATGTTAGTATCAATTGCTTCTTCCAAATGTATGGCTTAATTTGGTGGGTGTCATTCCTTCAAATATAGGTCTTTAAAATAAAATCTTGTTAGTCATGTAGATTCTACTACAAATGAGATCTTGTACTAAGAACCGGAGGTGGTATATTTGTTTCACTCTGATATTTTATTAGAGCTGGGAAAACGGGCCGGCCCTGTAGCGGGCCTAAACGGGTTTAAATTTATTTTAATTCAAAAATTTTTTTTTTAAGTTTTACAATTTATTTATTATTTTGCTTTAAATTGGTATACATTATTTTTAAAACTCATAAATTTTTAGTTAAAATAATCATCTAATGTCCAAATTAGCCTTTTTTTTAAAGTTTAAATGAATAAAACATTGTAAAAAATAAAATAAATCAAACCAATTAATAAGTGTTTGCCTGTTATTAATACTCTATTAGGAACTTAGGTGTCTCTCATATTGATACTTTGATATAATGATATTATATTTATTAATTTATTTTAAAAAAATATTAAACGGGCCTAAAAGGGCCGGCCCGCAGGGCTTCAGGGCTGGCCCTACAGGGCCGGCCCTTTTAGGCCCGCTTCCATTTTCAGCCTCAAGGGCCGGGCCTAAACGGGCCGGCCCGAATTCCCGGCTCTATATTTTATAGTATAACTTTGTCTCAATTTCGTCCTTCCAGAACAGCTAATACATATTCATGACAGTACATTCTTTTTCAGGATCAATATTTTCTGGTATTAATATAAAATCAAACTCATGATAATTAAGCGAGATTCGATCGATAAAGCCAAGTAATCTTTAAAGAAGATAAACTAGAGTAGTTTTAGTCACGCTTGTACCTTTTCTAACATGGTTAGGATCTATCAGTACAGTCTTCTGGTTTATTGTGATTGTTTTAAAAATTGAAATTTATAGATGGTACTCTGTTTGTTAAGGAATTTAGTTTGTATTTAGCAAGATTATATCTGACAGGTATTGTTACTACCACTAGTATTATTAGCATTCTATTTGACAAATCTTTAAAAGAGAGTACATTCTGATGTTAAATCACGAGATATATAGAGCAAGCATATACTATTTCATAAAAAAATTATGCCGGAATGAATGATTTGAAGCACTACTACACAAAACGCTTTTAACGTTTGAAAACAAAGGAATGTTTATGTGAGCGACGTAGTAAAAAATAACAATAACATCCGTAAATAAAAGAACGACTAAAGTTTGAATTTTAGACGTCTTTATTTTAAAAAGGGACATCTAAAATTTTAGTGAGACACTTTAGACGTCCCTATTTTAAATTAGGGACGTCTAAAGTGCCTTTTAAAAAAAAAATCATTTATATTACAGATCTAGTCTAAACATTATTTAAAACCAGAAATTATAGATAATCGTCAGTAAAATTATAGATCTAGTATCTGAACTCCAAATCCAAAGTCTATACAATAATAATTCCAAAGTTTAATATTATTGAAATTCATTTTCTCGTAATAGTGAATAGAGAAGAATGACAGGGGGAGAGATGAACCTCTTCTTCTCGGTGGGAACGTGGGCCATGAAGTATGTTTCAGAGTCTCGATTTGCAAGCCATAACAACACGAATTAGAAAATAGAATAGAAGGGAAACCCAAAGAAAGAAAAGAAAGAAGATAAAATAATAAAAAAAATGGTAAGAAAGCAGAACAGATCTGGAAGTGAATTGAAAAAAAATAGAAAAAGGAAGAAGCAAAAGTAAAATGAGTATATAAAGAAGAAGAAGCAAGAGTTAAAAGGCGTGGTGATAGTGGTTCTTCTTGTAACGGCGGCGATGGAAAGGGTCTTCTATTTAAATCAAGAAGAAGAGAAAGATGAATGTAAGAATATAAAATTGACAAATAAAGACTAATAATTCAAATTTAAATTGTTTTTTGATTCTCAAATTTAATTTATGAACTTCTAAAGTCTACTTTAGACGTCCCTAATATTTTAGGGACGCCTAAAGTGGAGTTTTGGCGTCCATAATATATATTTTTAACGTCCCTCATACAGGGACCTTTGGCGTCCCAAGGGACGCCAAATCTCCACTTTAGACGTTCCAAAAATATTTAGAACGCCTAAAGTAGACTTTAGGTGTTCCGATTTAAATTTAGGATGTCTAAAGTTTCTCACTAAGTTCCCATATTTATAAAAATACCACCGCCTTTATTTTTTATTTTCCTTTTTTAAAAAGAGGCGTCTTTTAGGATAATAATATCTTTATTCTGTAGGAGTGAATGATGCTATTTTTATCGTTGAAAGGTTGGCTTGTTTTTTTTACCAAGAATCTCCAATTTTCTACTTCCTTCGCCACTTTCAATCAACTTATTTTTATTTTAGGAATATTTTGACCAAACCGTTCAGTTTTCATTTATCAAAATACTGATAGTAAAGGAAAAAAATCACATTTCCTTATGCAAGCAGAAAAATAAACCTGCCATGTTTATATACAATCATGCAATAAAAAGTACTCATTATATATGGTCCTTAATACAATATATATTTACCTAATTTAATTATATTAAGGAAGTTAATTAAGTTAATTAATATGATATATATTTATTTCTAAGACACCCTAGTCATCTTCCTTAATTCCATCATTCTCTCTCCTCTTTAATTATTGTTAATGGAGTATCAAAGGAAAAGATTAAGAAGTATGAAAAAGATGTTTTATAGTTAGGATTAAATTTAGATCTCTTAGTGCCTGTTTGGATTAGTGGTAGGAGCTGTTTTTCCAATATGATTTATGATATACAAGATAAGTTTGTAAGAGGAGTTTTGTTTCAACTTGTATGAAAGTGTTTTTCCAACGTCAATTCAAATAGGCCCTATATTAAGGATTGGAGAATTATGGCCCCAATTTTTTCCTTTATATTATATATGTGCGTGAAACAGGTCAAAATATGTGTGTGTATGTGTTATACATACATGGCCCATCCAAAAATATTTGCTAATCTAAATCATGTGTACCTTTCCTGTCGCCCCCCGAATGTCCCTCATCCGGTATTTCATTTTATCCAATAGTAAAAGATACTTCATTTGGTCCTTAATATAAGACATATTTAGGGAGTTGATCTTGATCCTAAAAATAAGACATAATTTTCATATTTATCAATCATTTTCTAATTTACCCTTATTGATGCTCCCTCAACAGTAATCAAGGATAAAGGGGCATGAGGAATTGAGAAAGATTATTAAAGTGTTTTAGAAAGTACATGTCATATTAACTAACTTCCTTAATCTAATAAAATTAAATAAATATATTTTATATTAATGAATACGGAGGAGCATTTCATACATTTCATTAATCAAACAACGCGGTTTTGAACAAAATATGTAAACTAAAAATGCTTTAAATTCTGGGTTGCGGCAATTTCTGAGTTGTTATGTATGCCGCTGGATTTGTAAGCCAAAATGACTGAAGGAGCTTTCTTGTTTTATCAAAATCACTTGAGCAAAACTGAACCCAAAAGAGCTAGGCGAACCAAAATGAACGAAGAAGTGCAGGAGCTTCCAATATCATGGGCTGTAACTTTATTGATAGCTGATGGTGTTGGAATCAGAACCTAAGTTAATTAAAGAGATGGCATTGCAAGTGCATTGACTTTATACAGTTGAACTGAAACTTCAAGTGCATTGTTGCAAGTGTATAGATTCTTATTTCAAGTGAAGCATGTTGATGAAAGTTAAGTGGATATTATACCAAATATTTGAATAGAGGTGTTTCATTCATTGCAAGACGCAAATGCTACCGCCAAGTTAATTAAGCTACCATGAACTTGCTTCTCTGTTCAACTAATGAGCCAAACCCCACATTTTGCAAATTGGGTTTTCACACACCAAGTGGTTTTCACTTACAATTATAAAAAGGGTGAAGTAGCATCTATCACCTTGATATTATTTTTCAGTAGCATCCGACACTCTGATATGATGTTATTTTAATGGTGCATTCACACCTCCTAATATTAATTTCTAATTACATCTAACACCCTAGTCTTAATTATGATTTAGGGTGCTGAATGCACTATAAATAAGATTAAAGTGTTGGATGCTACTTTACCCTAAAAAGATGCAGAAGTGGGCATAGAATCGGGAACAGAAGAAGCTGAAAATGGGGTCAGTTAGGATGCTACAACGAGAGAGAGGTGAATGAGAGACAAGCGTGAGATGCAAAAAAGTGATAGGAAAGAGAGTATTATATATGCATCGGATGCGGGCATAAGCAACAAAGACTGTTGAATTGAAGCAGTGTGTCTCTAACTTAATAATGAAGAGATGAATGAGCATAGCCCCCAACTTGCCACACAAACAGGATTAGGTGCTTCTGCCGTACTTGTCTTTGAAAATAAAAGCTCTCCTCTCTCAGAATCCACAACATGCAGACACAAGCCCTATCTGTTCCGCATCCTCTGCCTTTTTGGGATTAAAGCATTTGCCCTAATTCCCTATCAAAAGAAGAGACCACCATTATGTCTATTGTTTCTCTTCTTCTTTCATTTCATTTCAATTCCCTTCCACATCATATATATATTCTACTCTCTACTCATTATATTATCCACCTTCTAGATTCTTTCCCCACCTTCGCAGTCACCATCTCCTTCTAACAAATATTGTACACCAGGTAACTTGGACTTGCTCCCCTCTTACTCCTGACCTGTCCAACCTTGAGGAACTGTGTACGTACGTAGGGTAATACTTGTTATAATCTTTTCTATAAAAGCTTAAAATTTACATTACTTTGGTTGCTTTTGTAAAAGGGTAATAAGAGTTGTCTAAACACTTAATGAGTTTTTTCTGTCTTTCTCCCTCATCTTTTTCCCATACTACATTCTCTTTCCTTTACTCTCTATCATTATTACTCAATTTCTTTCTCTTACTAATCCCTCTACAAATAAAGACATATTTAAAAAAAAAATTTATTTCATATCTTAAACCGCGTAATTAAATTATTCTTATAAATAGGACTGAAAGAATAAAAGTATGGCGTTGCACTTGGCCCCTAACTATTTTATCTTAGCGCCAGTTTCTACAATCAAGAGTCTGAGGATTGGTTGACTTGATTGGTTGACTTGATTAGTTACATTTACTGGGCCTTGGGCTCATAGGGACGCTAGGTGTTACTCTCTTTATTCTTATATATAAGGTCTCATAACAGGCTATATATATATATATAAGGTTTCATATTTTGAATGAGTTTGTTATTTTTATAAGGTTGTATTTGACTTAATTTAAATAATAAAACACTTTCATACATTTTGCTCTCAATAACTCTCACATTATTTATTTCTCTTAAATTTTTTTATCATTTTCTCATTATTATCATCTATCTCTTACTCATTCATAAATAGGACATTGTTGAAAAAATTATATTTGATACTTATTATTTTTAATTAATTTTAATTTTTAAAAAAATCTCATAATTCGATTAAAAAATCTTATAAATAAGCATAAGGGGTACAATAGAAATTGCATTCCTTTATTATTATTATTATTATTATTATTATTATTATTCTTGATGGGAGAGCCTCTGCCCCTCAGCCCTCCACAAGAAGGGATAGTGGACTGCTTCTGCTTCATCCAATAACTTATTTAGTTTTTTTTTTATCTTTAAAAAACTCAATTCTGTCCATGGTTCCCGGACCCGGACCGGACCGGCCGGTCCGGACCGGAAACCGCCGAACCGCTCACTAGACCGTTCCGGTCCGGGTCCCAATTTTAAAAAAAAAAATTTTAACTTTTTCCTTTAGAATTTCATACTATAAGCCTAAAATTTTCAATTACTCACCGGTTTGGCCCCGGTTTGACCTACTGACCCTTAACCCAGTACCCCGACCGGTTTAATACCCGGTCCGGATTTTAATACCTTGATTCTGTCTTATATTTAGGACTACATGAAGTAATACAAAGTTTGTTTTGCCTCACCTCCAATTCAACATATAAATCCACTGGGTATTACAGCTGTGATATGGAACTACTATGGCTGTCAAACTAATTTGTATTTATATATTTTTTATATTCATAGGATATTAAAAAAAGGGTTAATGTGTAAATTTGACAACAAAATTTTGTCCAAGTGGCATTGACACAATTATGTTTTAGAAGGGGCAAAAATAACAATGAACAATTAAAAATGGTGTAAATTTAACAAAAATGTTAAATTTGACCTAACGCCATTAAGAGTTTTATTCTCTTATAATTTAATGTCATTAGGTTAAATTTAACAATTTTGTTAAAATTACACCATTTTTAATTATTCATTGTTATTTCTGCTCCTTTCAAAACATAATTGTGTCAGACGCCGCTTAGACAAAACTTTATTATTAAATTTGCATCTTAACCCTTAAAAAAATATAAAATAATTAAGATGCATATCCCACATCTAAACACACATTTTGATATTCCTAGCAACTTTTATCTCATAAATACACACCCGCGAATTCAGCTAGAACGGAGCTGGAGGAGCGGCGGAGGAAAAATACAGTTTAAATGGAAAAAGGCTCACTAATTGATGGACCGGTGTCCAAATAAGTTTCCCATAAATGTTTGCGTCGCTGGAGGATCCAAGTTGCTTTCACTTGCTAGCTATTATTATAGCCTGCTACTCAAAGTCTCAAACTCAAGTAAAGTCCTTGGGTTAATATAATTTTTTATCCTTAAAATTTTATCCAATTTTGATTTTAGTCCCTCAAGTTTGAAATCGGTGGTTTTGGTCCCTCAAGTTTTACCCAATTTTGGTTTTGGTCCCTCAAGTTTGAAATCGGTGGTTTTGGTCCCTAAAGTTTCACCTGATTTTGGTTTTAATCCCCTCAAATTTGAAAGGGACTTGATTTTTTCCAGGTCGAGTCAAGTTTGATAACTAGGTCACTAAATTCTTTTCAAACTTGAGGGACCAAAACCAAAATCGAATAAAACTTTAGGGACCAAAACCACCGATTTCAAACTTGAGGGACCAAAACCAAAATCGAGTGAAACTTCATGAACCAAAACCACCAATTTCAAACTTGAGGGACCAAAACCAAAATTGAATCAAACTTCAGGGACTAAAAGTTATATCAACCCAAAGTGCTCCCATACAGAAATGCTAGAACAAATAGTTCTCTAACCCGGACCGGCCCAGAAACCGGCGACCTGGGCACTAAACCGGTCCGGTTCGGTGACCCGGTCCAGGTCAACTTTTTTATTTTTTTAAAAAAATTTTTTCCTTTAGAATTTCATACTATAAGTCTAAAATATTCTATTTCTCACCGGTTTGGTCCTGGTTTAGCTCCGGTTTAACTCCGATCTGACCAACTGACCCTTGACCTAGTACCCCGACCGGATCACTGACCGATCCGGGTTTAATTACCTTACTAGAACATTTTAAGGACGGGAATCGAAAACAGCGACGATCCACTGAAATGGGATCTCCTTTATGTACGTACAGCTGGGAGAAGCATCTTCAGCTAGCTCATAGAGGTCCTTTCCCTTGGGCAGCTGTCCAGATGCTTAATGACAAATTCTTCAGCTATATTCGGCAAGTAAATCTTCAAAAGAAGCTTTTGGAATCAAGTTCACTAAGTTTGCTTGTATCATTAGATTCATTGTCATCCAATTACATAAAATTGTAGGCACTAAAAGAATTAACAAGTCCCCAATCAAATTTTAAAAGGAACCCAAGAGCATAAAGAGAATCCTAACAAAGAATACAAGTCAAAATCACCGGAATATTGATATAAACAGGGCTAGGCCTACAATTCTTCAAAAAACTCAACCACAAACGCTGCTCACTCCACGAAGCCACACAGAAGATTCCCCTACAATGTACTTCTACTGGAAAAAGGAGAAGAAAGTGCAAGCGAACATCAGGAATGTGAAGAACAGCCTTAGTCCACTCCCACCATGCGATGGAGCTGAAGAGATATCTTGTGGCCTAAAGAGAAAACAAATAGCATCAGAATCAGAATCGAGCCACAACCAGAAATTGGTTGTAATCAGTATAAAAGAATCATATAGCGTACTTCTGCATTTTACTAAGGGCGCCGCAGAAGAGGGCATTGTCTGGAATGGGCAGTTCAGTCTTGTTAGTGGCCTCTGGATTGATGACCCTGATATAGGTTTCTTGACCAAGATACCATGAATCAAGGTTCTCCGTTCTCAGATTCCAAACTCCAACATTGTCAAGAGATACCAAAATTGCTGTCCACGCTCCAGGATAAACCTAGATGAAGGTAAAAGCAACAGAGAGAGACATTATGACCAGGCATGTAGAAGATACAGAATGACCCAAAAGTAAGGGGACGCATTAAAGAATAAAATACTGCCCTCATATTTCTAAATTGAAAATCCACACCGTCAATATTGAAACACTTCATGGAATGGTAATCCAACTAAGCTTAGGGGCATAGGCGGAAGATCAACATTCATGGATTAATGATCTAACAAGAACAAGCCTATATTGATGGACCAATGCTCACTTCTAGATCTTTTATCCAAAATCTCTGGACCATGTTGGCATGTCGGTCCGCAATACGAAAGATACGGACATTAAATGAGGCTTTAAGTTGCAGTAACCTATAAGGTCCATATTCTCATTCAACTCGAGTTGAGTCAAAGTTCACCATAAGCACATGTGAGAACATGAACTTATCAACAAATTTGAATTTGAATATCTCACAAAATGCTCAAAAAAGCAATTGACAGTTTTGAACAACAAAAAATGTACCTGAGCAGTAGAGCGAGCTATTCCATCCCACTTGTTATATGTACCCCTACTATTGTTAGACCACTCGCCATAATCCATCCTGTTGCCAGTCAATCAAATTTTGGTGTTATTAGTACCTTAACATAGAACGAACACATGCAAAAGCAATTAATTGAGAGGATATTTGCCACTACCCCACAACAAAAAATGCGTATCCATCCAAGTGGTAGGTATGCATCTTGGTATCATTGTTCTGCAGTATGATTTCCATAAATCCTCTAAAAGTTCCATTGATTATTGAAGTTTCTTCACGAGGTGGTCCTGTTATAGGCTTCGCAGGAAAATCAAGTTTGTATGTTCCCTTCACTTTGAACCAGTCAGCAAGTCTGATTGGAGTGGCAGGGTTGACAAAAGAGATCCCATTGAGTGTAGCTCGTCTCTTCCCCTTAATCTTCTCCGGTGGCTTATTTCTCAATAAATAAATATCAGTCACATTGATGGAACCATATTTGAAAGATCCTTGTGGGTTAGGGCGAGCACCACTGGCTGATACATTCCATCTGCACAGTCAACCATGTAATTTTGGGGGCATGAGCTGTGCATTTGAATTAATTCTCTAATTTCATATATAAGCAACTAACGAATTATGCTTTTATAATATTTGTTTATTTGCCACAGATAGGATAAACCAATTACCCATGCAGCTTAAGATTAGACATCCAAAAAGACTTGGTGACATTATTCAGTTTATGCACGGTAGAGTGTTGGGCAGTATAAAATAACCCCAAAATTAAGCATCCAGAAATTTCTTCTTCAATTCTTGAACGTTCCTTAACCTTCCAAAACAAAGTTGCGTCTAGATGTATGAATTCCTAATGCAATAGAATTACGAAATAAAGATACCTGATGGATCGCGCCTGATTCATAGAGAAGGTCTTGTCATATTGGTCATCTGGACCATCTGGGAGAGGACCAGCAGCCTTCCCCTTGGAATTTGTATAATGCAGGATGGCAACTCCAGTAACTCTTTGCCAAAGTGACTCATTCACAAACCTAGCACTCGCTACAATGTAGTAATCTGTACTTGCATTCTGATCCATGGTCACAAGAAACGTATAAGATTGTCCAACATGAATATCTAAGCTAGTGTAGTTCTGTTGCACTGTATAGGATCCTTCAGATTCAGATAAAAGTAAGTTATGGTTCTGAATCCTGAAATTCAGACTTGTCGACACACCAATATTGTGTACACGAAGCCGATAAGTTTTTCCTGTTCAACATTATAGTATTATGATTCAGAAAGTTGAAGTATTATATGAACATTTTGCAACAGGAAGGAGTCTACCGTACTGACACAATAGTTGTTAAAATTCAAATAGCATTGCAATTGCAATTAACAGATTATCATGTATGCAAGTTTAGCTTCAAGCAGAATTGCATTCAAAAAATTATCACAGGTGCTCATTTACCATCAAGTGGCATTGCTATAAACAAAATATGCATGCTTGAAAGTGCCACAGAGTTCTATTTATTTGCTTATCTATACACATTACGCTTTGATCAGGTCTATTTAAGACTGTAGAATAAAACTTCGAGTACAATTCGTGAAGACTCGAAAAAAATCAGTATATGTCAATGTATATAATACGTATATTTGGCCTTGCACATGGGCTTAGTAGCTTAGCAAAGACTTTGATCTTGCTAGCTGTCGCTTCAGTTGTACTACTTCAGTTCAACTCAATGAAATCCAAGAACTTCTACCAGATTCTAGATACTTAAATCATCCATTAGTCATATGCCACAAGAAGTTCAAATGCTAAAAGAATCGTGCAATAAATACGATATTCAGAGTAAAGATTTTCCAAGAACGCACCAGGGTGGACCTCAATTGTTTCATAGTCAATGCCCTCGGGAACAAGCGTATCATTGTATCTATAAGGGCCTTTCCCATTGATGAGAACACCATCTGGCATCCCAAGGTCTTTCCCTGCATCAAGTGCCTTCCTCAAATCCTGCGTTCCAAAGTAGAACCAGCCACAAACAGATAAGGTTGGCGTATAGAGAATTAATGGGACTACAGGATTATTCAATCAAAACTAACCGTGTGATTTCGTGTGTACCAATCACCAATAAAAACTTCAATGTCCCCATAAGGAGTATCAAAAGGAATAGATATGATAGGCCGGTTGTTTATGATGAAACCTCCAAATCCACCGGCTGCTCTCTGGAAATTAAGAGACGGAAAGTAGAAAAAGCCCCCAATCTGATCCTTCACCTGAAATTGGTAAGTCCAGTTCCACTTGGGGGGAATGGGACAATTCGTGCCAAGAACTCCGTCTTGCCATGAGCTTCGCCGTTGCTGAATCCCGGACCTGTCCAATTCCATGAATTTCAGCTGGAGCTGAGTAGCGTTTTTTGGGAAAACAGAGGCTAAAATACAGTATCCTACCAGTGAATGAGGAGATCCTCGTCCAATTTGTTCCGAACATTGACCACGACATTGTTATTTGTGGTTGTATTAATGGTTGGACCCGGAAACAAATTGTTTATAGCAATTACCTACATGATAGTAGACACATCAGAGACTTAGCCAAAGTCCCCTAGCTAACTCTTAAGTAAATCAGCAGCTTATATGTCTAGTAGCTGAAATATGAACAACTAAATCGAGAGAGAGAGAGAGAGAGAGAGAGAGAGAGAGAGAGAGAGTGAGAGTGAGAGTGAGTGAGATTAAGGAGAGAGGGTCATTGTGCGGATATGCAACTAAAACTTGAAACTTGAAGAAATGGAAAGCCAATCCGATCTCACCAGGGCGAAGGAAGCACTCGCCATCCACAAAACTGGAATACAAAAATAGAAAGAGAAGAGATGTGGAGGGAAAGAAAGATATAAGAAACCAACCTGTTGAGGGACTCCAAGAGGAGAGGCAGTGATGTAAGAGACCTCGAAGTTATAGAAAATGGTCGCATCCTCCGCCGAAGAAAAGCTCGCAAGCAAGCAAATGTTGATGAGACACAGGAACAGAGCAGCGGAGGAAGGCATTGTGGGGAACATGAAAAAATCAGCGCCAAAATGAATGGACCAGCTTTAACTGAATTTTTTTGGCTGGGAGTTTTTGTTTTACTTTTCCATGATCAGAAAGGGGAAGAGTGTAGAAAGAGAAGGAATGCGGCGGGAGGGATGAATGTGTAAGAGAGATTCAGAGGGAGAGAAGCGCAGGCAGTTATTTGAGGGCTGATTTGGAGAGGAGAAAGAAATGCGAAGGAGTGTGAGGGAGAGTGAGACACAGACAGAGACAGGGGGAGTTGGACTTATGAGGAAAATAGGTATGAAAGCGAAGCGTTTTGTCGGTGACCAGTCATCATTAATGTCAGCTCAGGGAGGGGAGAAGAGATAACAAGAGGGCGCAAGGCGAGGGAAGGGGGAGGAGAGAGAGAGGTGCCAGCAAGTAGCCAGTTCAGAGTGCTATAGTGGGAAGACGCGTGGCGGTGTGCGTGGGTTTTAAATAACGCGTAGACTAATTGGCCCACGTCCCTTTGCAACGGTCGGATCCCTCTGAAAGTGCCACATGCTAGCCAGCCGTGAATCTTTTTCCCACAGCAGTAGGCCCCACCCATCCTCTTTGTGATGCGGCCACAGCTTCCCGCTATTACCGTCCGATTTCACCGCTCCGGACGCATCATAGCGCCCCCACGCCACCAAGTCATGACCAAACCCCACCGAAAAAAGCAAATTATAGTAATGGGAGTAATAACCATATCATATGGTCTTGCCCACAAGTATTATGAACGACCAACTGTAATTAATAATTAGAGATACTAGAGGGAAATATAATACTCGCTCCCTACATATATCATATATAAGGTTTTCTCAACCAAGTTGTTGGATTGTTCAAAGAAAGAAACCATTAAAATTAGTTAAAAATAATAAACATACAGAAAATGGGCTTTCTTTTTTAATATATTTTTATTGATGAATGAAAGAGAAAGAATAATAATAAGAAAAATGATGAAAGAAAATGTATATGGGAAAAATGATGTAATAGGGTAAATGGAATGAACCAGTATTTTAATTAATGCAGTGTATAAAATTAACTAAGGATTAAATGGTTAAAAAAATGTTGGAAAAAACAGTATTTATTATTTAGACAAAATCAATCAAACCTTTATTAAATATAAAACAAAAGATTGTGAGCAGATGAATTAGAATGATGATAAAGTAACGTAGCTTTTTGCGGAAGGAGGACCCTCGTCCAGCTAAGGCAATGACTCTTATGAGGGGTGGGCTTGTGCCTTTTTGGTGGGCCTACTCATTTTTGGCAGAGTGGAATGAAGTAGCCCACAAGACTCAATTACTTGTGCAAAGAGACGAGAAATTCACACTCTATATCTGCCTTGTGAGATGAATAATAAAGGAATGAAAGAGAAAGTCATTTTAATTTAGTGGGTGATGGTTTGAGGCTTGAGGAAAATTAGTGGTTTCTTATAGAACATGAATGGGCGTGTACTAGGAGTATTTCTGTACACCATCAGGCATCAGCTGTGATTAGACCCCATGTGCGCCTTCTTGCTATTTTATCTGTCGCCCCCAAAACTTCTCCATTAATTAAGATTCTCCACTTTATCCTTCCCAATGGCTCCTATTTTTTACTCCAAAACTACATAAGTTTGGGGGTAAAAACCAAGGTATTAAAATCCGGATCGGGTATTGAATCGGTCGGGGTACTAGGTTAAGGGTTAGTGGGTCAGACAGTGGCCAAACCGGTGAAAAATTGAAAATTTTAGACTTATAGTATGAAAATCTAAAAAAAAAAAATCAAAAAACAAAAATTTAAAAATAGTAACCCGGACCGATCTACCGGCCGGTTCGCCGGTTTCCGGGCCGGACCGGCCAGTCTAGTCTTGGTTACAGAACCATGGTAAAAACAAGCCAAGGAAGCCTTTTTTTAAAAAAAAAAAATGTCATCCATTATTGTAAAATATTTTTTAGTAACATCTAGTATCCTAAATTAATTTTTAATACATCGTGATACCATAAAATATATTTTTTGTGATATTTAGTTTCTAGCACTCATCACTTAGAAGTAACTTCTTAATAGCACCTAATATCTTGAGTGCTTAAAAAATATACTAAAAAATACTTTAAGATACTATGTGTTATTAAGAAAATACTTTTGAGTGATGGATGTATTAAAAACTATATAGTGTTTTAGGAGTAAAGGATGAGAGCAGATGAGAAGGGTAAAGGAGAAAATCCTAATACAAAGCAACTATTCCTTATAACTCTCCGTCAAAGCCCAGCTACCTGCATCTTCTATTCTTAATTTATTTTTGGGAGAATGACAGTGAAGTCTCAAGGAAGAGAAGAAATGAAGAAATGGTCCCTATAGATTGTAAAATGAAAAAATGGTCCCATGGAGTTGTCAATAGAAGCTCCTGGAGTTGTTAATGACAACGCTAGGAACCTATATTGACAACTCCATGGGACCATTTTTTCATTTTGTAATCTATAGGGACAATTTTTTCATTTTTTTCCTTGCATGGGATCTAAGTGTAAATCTCCCTTTATTTTTTGATAAACTAGACTAAATAGGGAAAATTGTTTACAAATACCTCATTGAAAACTTATTTACCGAATAGGACCTTTGGGTGCAAATAATTTTCACCATGTATAAAAGATCTTCTTTGGTATTCAAACAATCTTCCTCTATGTTTAATATATCTTTCCTATAAGATATTCCCCTGTATTTAAACAATCTTCTCTTATATATAAAAAATATTTCTTCAAATCCCATTTGATAAATAAATTTTTAATAAGATATTTATGAATGATTGTCCCATCTAAATATTCAAATATTCATTCTGAAAAGCGCCACAACAAATATTATATTGTGCAGACCCTCAAGACAAAGAAACCTCCACAAATCATGAAAGCCAAAAGGCTTATAAGCAATCGATTTGACAGCGTGCTCAAATAAATAATAAAGAAATAAGAGCAGTTGGGAGCGCACAAATTACTACATGTCCTTTACATTTCTTTATAAAAAAACATATTTTACATAAAAACTTTGTTCAATGAAAAGAGAAAATGTATTCAACATTGAAAAATATATCAGACATGTAATCTAACATGTTTTTATCAAGTAATATACGAAGGATATGTCTTGAGTTTTTTATTGGGTTGATTTTTTTTTTTTTAAAAAATATGAGCCTCATAAGACTTCAGTTTGCCCAATTTTAATAGTAACTAACTTTTGAGTTATGTTTACTTGTATTTATAAAAAGATATGATATACATACCCTGTCGTAAATGGAAGCACATTTGGCACTTATCACCGATCTATATTGTTAGATTAATTTAGAAGGTTCAGGTTTTATTTAATTTTTATATTTTAAATAATTTTTTATTTTAATATACATAAAATTTAAAATAAAGAGAGTCTTATAACTACCATACTTATAAAAATAAATTTATCATTTAAAAACTTATAAATTAAAATTTTATATTTGACCGTGTAGATTTTTTTTTGCCAAGAATATTTGACCGTGTAGATTAAATTTATATAATTAAGATCTCATATAGTAATAGTAACGAGTAATGTGTTGCTCACGTTACGATGAGTACCAAACGCCGACCTGTCCTAGGGAACCGAAAGAGTAACATATTAATAATATGAAAATGATAAGGAGAGGAGAGGAATTGGAACATAAGATGCCATGCCAGCACGAGAATGGATGGCCCCCACCTACACTGCCCATTATTCAAAGCAGTTTCCCGGACAACAAACGCAGTTGGCCCTTCATTTTGGCCGTAATTGGCTCCCCACACCCACAAATATTGTAACTTTTTCTTTCTCCTACAAAATCCTACTCATCAATAATAATCGGTTGCCTGGAATGTTGAATATATAAGCTCATTCTCCTTCACCGCGTGATTCGCGCCACTATAATTTCCTTTATTAGTGTTTAAGTAATTGATGATCTTCTACCAAAAATAAAGTGGGAATTGATCATTTAAATGGATGCATATATAGTTTCACAGCTTTAAGCTTAGGCTACATATCGTCCACACATAATATAATATGATTGTTTGATATTATGATTGTGCATCTTAAAAGTATTTATTTACGTAAATTGAGATGAAGTTATTTTATATATTTATTTTGCACATCGTAAATCAAAATTAAAAAGTTGTTTTTAAAAGCTCCAATTGTCATTCTAAACAAATACAATGTCTAATTGACTTTTTAGGTTTTACGAGAACAATCAGTCATTATAGTTTATTGGATATTTTTCCTCATAAGATACGAACCCCATACTTTTCCAAAACTTTGAATCCCCCTTATAATATACAAGTACCGTAAAAAATGGCAAAACGAACGGTTTCAAACCATCAACTTCATCCTTCTAGCCAAAAAAAAAAAAAAAAATCAACTCCATATCATTTGTCCTATAGTATATCATAATACTCATTCAATCATAATTTCCTGCCTCCAGGAAAGTCAAATCCCCACGGCCTCCTTGAAAGAGAGATGTTCTAAACCACTAGATGATGGGGTCATACTTGCCCAATTATCATTATAGTATGTTCATAGTATGGACAATTTTTTGAAATTGTTAATATAATGAAATGATATGATTCGATTAGAAGGATCTTTCCGTCTTTCTAGTTTCAACCATTATTGTGATAGAAGAATCCACCAACCACCACCCTATTAGATTACTATTAATAAGGGATAGTTTTTTTTTCTTGGTTGATAAATATGAGAAACATGTATTATATTTATGATCAAGATCAATTTTTCAACTATATCCTACATTAAAAACAAGAAGAAAAGAGTCCTACACACACACACACAAATCTCCCAGTCTCTCTCCCAATTTAATAAACATGCTTTTATTATACATTGTTTTTTTCTTTTATCATGCCTCGTTAGCTTGGTTATTTTACATCGTCTTTCCTTAATGCTTGCTGTCCCAAACCGTGGCCCTCTAAAAGGTGGATGGGGAAATCGATTTTTTTTTTTGAGGGAGTTGGGGAAATCGAATTGATAAAAATCATTCCTGGAGAAACCTAACCTCAATCAAAGCATAGGCTGGCCCAAAATAGTCCATTGCATGTGGTACAAATTAAATAGATTAAACCTAGCGCAAAATTGGCCCAGCCCATCCTCTAAGTTACCTGAGGTTTTACTTGCTGAAAATTTCAGTAAAAGACCATCAAACAGACATTATTTTACTGCAGGGTCAAACAACTACTACGGTATGTTTGTTTTAGCGATTAGATTGCTTATAAGCTGTTTTTCATATAAATTGAGATATAACTTCTCTCACATACTTACCTCGTATACCATAAATCACAATTGAAAAGCTGCTTTTAAGCATTTCAATCGTTAATCCAAACGAGCACTATAACGTTATGTTTTCATGTTCAACTACCAAATTACCCTTCACTTTTTAGTAAATCAATCATTCACCTACACCGTCAAAGTGAATACCCACGGGTTAATGTGCAATTTGTCCAATAAAATTTTTACTTAGACATATATGATATAAATAAGTTTTGAATGGGACAAAACCATCAATAAACAATTTAAAGAGGTACAGATTTATCAACGTCATTAAATTTCATCAAACCTCCGTTAAATTCACCAAGACCAATTTAAAGTAAAATATAATGTCAACACCCGTTTCCATTTCGATAATCAAAGAGTAATAACGACAGAATTCAATGGGCATACAGAAAAATACAATTATACTGACAAAAATATTCATTTACAATCCCAACGTCGTTCGTTTACCATTCCACTATTGTTCGTTGATGGAAACAAAATACATCGGAAGTTTTAATATTTACAAATTATCCAAAATATTAAGGCATAGACTAAGGCATAACCACGTTCATATCCTCGCCTCAAGACACATGCCACTCACTTTTCGGCGTCAACATCTTTGACCTTTGGCCCACTGGTACTCGCTAAGGTATTTGTTTAAAAATAGGGTGAGATTCCGAAGAATCTCCGTAGAGACATAATATCATTCATAGAAAATGCGAAAAGTAAATATGTCATGCGCCAAGGTATGCACAAATTAATGAACAACATAAACACATCATCGTCATGTATACATGAGTAGGGCCCAGCCCCACAATCTACACCGGTTGGACTTCTGCTAACTCCCAGTGTAAGTGCACCTCTGGCACTAACAGCCTCTCTCTAGGCAAATCATGTTATTAATAAAGTGCATTTACAAAACAATGGCATCCACACAATCACATAACTTATGGCATAGTGTATGAAGGATAATGTCCCTACCTCAAAGCTTTGATATCTCCTATTTAATAGTGTCTCGTAAAGCGTGCTGTCCCGGCGTCCGACTCGGTCCTAAAATATTAAATGTACCAGAAATAGGTCATAACCTATCCAAGTATCATTTTAGACTATTCCATAGTGTTTATTTTGGTTATATTAGTCTATGGTGAAAATTTACAAAAATGCCCCCGGAAACCCCGCCCGGCCTCGCCGTACCCGGCTCGATGGCACGTTTTCCCAAAATTTTGACTATGGCTATTCTGACTTATTTTCGCCCAAGGAATCCATTTCCGGCCTCGAAATTGCCAAATTCATGGTCAAATTACGAAAATACCCTTGACAGCCCCTATTTAGGGATTTCAGTGGCGTTTTCGTAAATATGCTTTTTCGGCCTCTACCGAAAAAGTGTCCAACTGTAACCCCACCTATTTTTGCCCACTGAGTCCAATGGAACCATTTATTTCATGAAAATCCAACTCCTACTACCAGATCTGGTCTGGCCGAAATATTGGTCACAATTTGGAAAAAATGGAGCTTTGTGTTTTAGCTTCTTAAACTTGTACTTTTTCACTTCTAATCCTTGATTAACTCATTTAAACACTTCTTAACCATGATTCAAAGAAATTTGGGCAGCATAACCCCTTAGGATTAGGACTTTCTAAATTTACAAACTTAACAATACAACCAAATACAACCATAATCATCAACAACAACCACATCTAACATAATCTTAGGATTTGTGAAGTTACCTTCTTGAGTTCTTTTTCTTCCTCTAGAAGTTCTCCATTCTCCTTCTCTTTGGCTCAAGATTTGCTTGCTAATCCATGGAATTTATGGAAAGGAAGAGATTAGAGAAGAGATTTATGGAAGATTAGAAGAAGAAACCTTTAAGAAATCTTAGCTTACCTTGGATCTTACTTCTTTTTGCTATCTAAATCTCCAAGAGCTCCCAAAAATCACTCTCTCTCTCTTTTTTCTCTTCTTGTGCGTGAATGGCATGAAAGGAGGAGGAAAATTTTATGTACTACTTGTCTTCTCTCATCTTTCATCTTAACCCTTGATCTAGCCAATGGTCAAGATTTTTCCACCTTTCATGAACACTTTAATTGCCCTCATGACACCTTGCATTATGCCATACTTTGTGATCATGAGTGTGCTTGGGTATTATCTCTTCATATGTTCATGACACTTGGCATTTTAATTTCATTAATCAATTTCTAACACTTTTCATTTTCAATTTTCGGAATAATGCCAATTCTGGCAGATTTTCTGCCTTAAATTTGAAAAATCATAACTAATTTTGTAGACATCGTTTCGAGTCGATTCCAAAGTCTATGGAACCCTCATTGAGTCTAGTTTCAAGGAAAAATATGGAATTTTACTGGAAATGATCATATTATTTCCAGATTTTCAATCTTTGACCGCTGCTTCAGAAACTTTCCAGATTTTCTGGATTAACTTCAAAAATTCATATATTTTTGTACATAGCTTCAATTGAGTCATATGACCTATCAAATTAAAGCTTAGGATGTCTACTTTCACCCTGTAAAATTTCATAATTTTTGGTCATCATTTGGTCTTCCAAAACTATATGACAATCTCACTGCCTCGCAGGCGATTTCACTGAAAACACTATTCAACCTTCAATTTTCAATATTTAATTCTTTTGGCCTTAAATATTCACCATTTCATTGAATATATATAATAATTATAATATATTCTTGGTGAATAAAATTTGGGATGTTACATATAACATATGTTTGATAAATTTTAACAACGTTGATGAATTTGCACCATTAAAAACTTATTTGTATCAGACATTCATAAGAAAAAATTTTATTAATAAAATTGCATCTTAATCCTTTACTTAAAAAATACTCCCTTCGATATTAAATATAGGACATAGTTTGTAGTGTAAATTACACTACAAACTATATCTTATATTTAGGATCGGAGGTAGTACTTATCATCAAAGACCAATATATAAAAGGTGTATGTGAACTTGTCAAAATAACAAGTAAATATGTCATTTCACTAATATTTACTCGTCAATTTACTACAGAGAACTCATTACAAACGTGACAATTTATAATAAATTTACAAGAAAAGCTACAGAAATGACAAGTTCAGTTAAAGTTTTAAGAAGTCCAATGATAGTTATGGGCTTATGGCGGACCCGGAGGATTAGGAATTTTTTTCCCCAATCAGCGAAGGACATTTTGGCAATTAACCACACTAGCATACTGTCCCATCGGTTCCACTGTCCTGCGATAAATTTTAAAATGTTTATTCACAGAAATAACCTGGGTCAGGCCCGGGCAAAACTAACTCGGGTTCTGATTTCTAATAATCACCGTGGTGTTCACCTTTTGCCCCATTACCATCAAAAGAAGAAGCCCAATAACTGCGATGTTAACATTTTGCTTCAGTTCAGGCCCAAAAAAAACATCCACAAATCAGGTAATGAAGCCCTGTTTGTCCTCCTTGAGAAGGGCAAAAGTTAAAAAAAAAAAAAGTTAGGACTTGTTTAATTCTATTATCTATTTTTTATTCTCACAAATAATTTTATAAAAAAGTTTTTGAAAACAAATTTTAAAAATGGGTCTGTTTGATTTTGTTTTTAAAAACAATAAAACTTATTTAGTAAACTGCTTTCAAAAAATTGTGTTTAAAAATAAAAAACAAAAAGTTGTTTTTAAAAACTAGAAAATAAAAACAATTTTTAGTTTTTTTTGTTTTTGTTTTCCTATTTTTTATTTTTTTAAGGCCATCACTTATTTACTATCAACATTATACTACTAATGATATCCACCACTACGTTACCACCGGCAACCGCACCGCCACTTCATTTCAAAAACAAGTTTTTCAAAACAATTTATCCAAATAGATTTTTTTGTTTTTTTATTTTAAAAATTTTTTTCCAAAAAATATTTTATAAAACTGCTTGTAAGAACAAAATCAAACAAGCCCTTAATGACATGGCGGTGTGGTTTTCGGTGGTTACGTGGCGATGGTCGTCATTGACAATGTAGTATCGATAGTGGATAAGTGGTAATCTCAAAAAATAAAAAATAGAAAATCAAAAACAAAAAAACAACTAAAAACTGTGTTTGTTTTCTATTTTTAAAAACAATTTTTGAAAAATAGTTTACCAAACAGATTTTATTGTTTTATTGTTTTTAAAAGGATTAAGGGTCAAAAATACCCATAAACTTTTCTCAAAAGTGTGCCTAACACCATAAGCTTATTGTGGGCCCCTCTAGTATACAGGTGGAAACTACTTTGAAGTTCTCAGTCAACTCTCTCTCACCCCTCTAATGCTTCCTCTTTCTCTGTTCTCTCACCCTCTCCGTCAAGTCTAAGAAGCAAATCCTCCGATACAAAGAGCTTTTGAAATGTATTCTTGAGAGAGAAAAGTCGATAAAGATGTCTACCTTCGATGCCTTCAGCGTCGATGGCGAGAGTTGAATGTCAACTCTTCTTCCACTCATCCCTTCGCCGACCACCACAAAGATGACTACTACTTTGCCTACGATGGTGGCTACTCTAGCTTATCCGGCGGATTTCCCACAGAGGGTGATGTCTCTGTTGACCACACCGCCACTAAGTCGCTGGTGATCTTTGGGTTCAATGATTTTGAATCCCAATTACTCTCAGTCTCCGTTCGAATCAATCCCCGTGGAAAATGGGAATGAAAACGGAAATGGATATGGTGACAGTTTTTTCTCTCAGACAAACAAGTGCTTCCCCCGCCGTCTGAGATGGAGCCAGAGGAAGGTCACACTCTTTGAGAGTGGCCCCGGTGAGTGTTTGAAATTTATTCCCTTTCAGTTTGGTTTAAGTTTGTCAAATCTCATTTGGATTTACTTAGATCTGTGATGACTTTCATTTACTTTAAAAGTTAAATTATGTGTTGATATCGAATTTCCTTCTTTGATTTTCCTTTTCTTGTGATTGCTTGTGGCATCGAGCATAAGGATGTTTGATCTCGTGAGTAGAAAGAAGCAAACCGATGACTGATGAATATGGCTCAATCCAATTTTGATTAAATAAGTCGCTTGAGCTTTTATAATATATGAAGGTGCTAGTTTTACTGGGGATCTAGTGTAATTCTATGTGAGGGAGTCATTTCTATGTATTAGAGCTTGCTATGTTCACATGGATAAACCTTCTTGAATGTGCCATTCTGCTAGACTCCATTTTTGTTGACCTGCTCTTCTTCTATTCTCCATACTATATTCTAGAAATTCCTTTACAGGGAGGCATCTAAGGGAAAGTGGAAGGTTTCAGGCTAGACGAAGAGGGCGAGAAGGGAGAGAGAGAGAGAGAAGAAAGAGAAGAGAGAGGACGGGTGAGAGTGGCAAGAGAGAGAGTTGACTAAGCTGAGAAAGAGAGTTCAAAGTAGTTGTCACCTGTACACTAGAAGGGCCCACAATAAGCAAAATAATGTCCGTTTGGGGTTCATTTAACATATGTGCATTTTCGCTACCTTTTAAAAAATTCATTGGTATTTTTGTCTTAAAAAATAGTTTATGGTGTTAGACACACTTTTGAGAAAAATTCATAGATATTTTTGTCTCTTAACCCTTTTTAAAAACAAAAAAAAAACAATTTTTAAAAACAAAATCAAACGGAACCTTGCTTTCCCTTTTAAAGGCTAATATAGCCCTCATATAAGCCACCCTTTAATTAACATCTTAGACAATGCAGAGGTTTGATTATAACATGTGTTCAAGAAAGCCCATATATGCCAATTAGTTAGCTTAATGCATATCCAAAATAAGCTCAAGTTATGATAAATTATTTCAGAAACACACCATTTTATAATTTTTTCCTCAATTAATATCCAATAAAAATACTTACAATAAAACTCTAGATTGAAGGGGAAAATGTGTTCAATACTATGAAATTCATAAAATTATATGCCAACTAGTTAGCTTAATGTGCATGAGATTGACATTTAGGTTAAGTTTGGAACCACTTATGATGGGTGGGAGCCTCTTGATTTTTGATATATATAAAGTATAATAGATTAAGAAACTTTATGCTCGTGACCTATGATCTTTGATCTCTATATGGCCCAAAAGAGAAAGATTTTAAAAGAAAAAATTTAAAGGATAGTTGTGCACAAAAGAAAGGTGTCTTTTCCAAATTTCTAGGATGCAATTGGAGTTTATCGGCATAAAAGAATAAATTTCAACAGTCCTTCATGGCTTTAGTGGCGACTAGATCAATGTGTTATTTCTTTAAGAGAAGTTTCTATCAAAGTTCACTACAAATTTTTGGATACCTATCATGAGATTTATGGGCACTATCTAGTAGTAATAGGAGGGGGCTCAGTGAAAACCAGACATTAATTAGTCTTGCTTTTATGGCTTGGGTTGGCTCATTAAGTCAGTGTCTTTCTGAAGGTTTGCTGAGCTAATATTGGCCCTGGGTTAGGAGGAGAAAAGCTAGGTTTAACTGTTTAAGTATGAAACTCTGATATATTTATCAAATTTTGCCAATGCAGTTAAATCTAACTCAGCATATTAAATTAATCTTAATTATTCCAGGATTTATTTTTTTTTGTTTTTGAAAGAACATCGCATCATTCGTGAGCTTTCAGAAGTTAGAAGCTCATTTACATCCATTTTACTGAAAGCAAACAGTAACAAAACTCATTTAAAAAAAAAGAAATATAAACAAGAACCATTCCAAAACTTATAAAGCTAACTGATTGGCAATAAATAAAACAAAGACATGGAAACAAAAATTGAACAAGATGAACAATGGATTGATTCCTCCTACAAACAAATATCAAAACTCCATCCAACTCCAAGGGAGTTGTATTTTTGGGTGAGACTAGATTCTGTAGCGATATCAACATTTGAAACTTAAGAAGTTGGATAGAATTGATATGACCGATTCTTTCTATATACAATAATTTCCAATCAACTTAAAGCTCTATTTGTGATCTCTCATCATCTTTGCAGCCTTAAATTTGAGGTCCCCATAAACAGGCATTTAACTGCTCTGGTCAGGATGGTATGGGCGTATGAATGCAGAATTCATCTGCCAAACATTGACTGAGGCAGTGACGATGGTGTCTGTGGCATTATTGAACAAGAACAAGCGAGCTGCTCCATAGATTGCCCTTGTTGGGTAAACCCTAGAAGTTACCACTGTCCTTCCTCCTTGTGCAAAGCTTTCAACAATTGAATGGTCCAACTACAAGCATCACATTCAAGTTAATTTCAAACATGCCAATCTTTATACAACATTATGTAAAGACTACAAAAAGACTTCACTCACCAGTATTCTTACAGATAACTTCTCATCCTTCAATACTGGAACAACACTCCCATAAATATGTTTATGAACATCGTTTGCCACGGAAGACCTACACAAACAAGCAATAGTGGAATTAAATATAATGAATGTTGTCTTTCATCCTCTCAACCTCGTCTCACAAATTCAGAAATTAACGTGTGGCTAAAGTAAAATCTTACTTGGTCTGATCAGAGCAAAATGAAGTCTTGAGATTTCCATCACTTCCTTTAATGACATAGAAGTAAACTGGAGTGTATTCAGAAAGGTCAGCATCTGCTAGAACCAAAAGACCAAAAGGTCCCAAAGCGCCTCGCTTTCGAGCTCCGCCACTGGTGCTGCAAACGTATGACGAGTTGGATGGAGCTGCCTTCTCAAAAGCTTCTTTATTTATCTCAAACTCGGCAATGATGTCCAACTGTTTTATTCATGGCACATAGTTTCATATAGGTCATGCATTCGCCTTATTAAAAACAGAGTAGTGAATGGTACAATAAGACAATTTTGATTAGGCATAAAACAAACCTGTGTGGCTGCTTCTATGTCTAATGGCACCACAGAACCTGGCTCAACCTTCATATCTTTGAAATCATTGCTCCTCAATCTTAGTTTCTCCGCCTCCTTAACAGGCCATTGAAGTAAGTTGCTTCCTGTCTTCCTATCAAGCACCACAGTTCTTGGAATACTCTGTAAAAAACCAATCCATAAGATTGGAAAATATAAGTATGCTCCTTGTATAACAATAATTTCTTCTCAAAACAAAACATGTAAGTAATCTATAGTTTGGTGTAAGTACCTGAACGGAAGCCCATCCTTTGGCAATATCAGCAACTTCACTGTCAGACTCACCAATCCAACCCCACAACACTCTCCTCTGGGTTCCCTGATCATAAAAAGTTTTGGAAGCATAGAATATGCCATAGTCATACCTGAGTCCAATACCAACATCATTCTTGGAATCATCTACTGTGAACTTAACCTTCTCTTCATCATAAGACCCAATTGCGTAGTAATCATGCCTATCATCATCCAGGCTAACTTTAACCACATGCCTCACATCTGCCCCATTCTTAGAGGTATCCAACCCATTATCAGATTTTGTGCTAACAGGGTAAAAGTCCACACATTCCCACATGCCAGTGCCTGGCACAGCATTCATTACTCCCTTTACACGCTCAAAAGTCTTGAAGTCCATAGTGTCATAAACTAAGGTGATGCCAGTCTTGTTAACTTTAGACCCAATGGCGATACGCCACTTGCCTTCTGATGTAAGCCAAGCAGTGGTCGGGTCACGAAAGTCTCTAACACCAATTCCAGGTGGTGGAAAAAGAACTGGATTACCCGGGTGTTTGACCCATTCGATAAGGAGCGGGTCGGATAGGTCAGCAGGATAGGCTAGGTTTTGAACCTGGACTGATTGGTTAGTGGAACCAGTGTATAACATGATGACTTGGCCATCGGGTAACATGGTGGCAGAACCAGTCCACACACCCCTTGTGTCATACCATTGATCATTAACCATGGCTAAGGGTAAGTGAAGCCAGTGGATAAGGTCTTTGGACACAGCATGTCCCCAAACAATAACGTTGCCCCAAATTGCACCATAAGGATTGTATTGGTAGAAGAAGTGATACCATCCCTTGTAGTACATAGGACCTGAAAACAATTGCACCAAACATACATGTCAATAACTCGGGTCTATCTTCGTCATAGAAATGGAAATCTGTTCAATTTTCTGTTTCAACTTTCATCTACTATTTTAATGGTAAAATCTGTTCTGAGTGGTACAAATTGATGTATGAGCGTCTGTAACCTCATTGGCTAAGGTGATTTTGTGAAATATTACTAGTTCATTTGAGATTTTTTAACTGCATCAATTGAGCTTTGTTGTAGACCCTGTTCGGTTCACGACAGTCCTTCTCATAGTCTCATACTATTGGCATAATATTATGAAGTGAATAGTATTTCACCACAATCATGATGTAAATTTTAAAGTCCGAAAAGAAATAGGAAAAGTAATTGCTGTTCTTACCATTGGGATCTGAAGCAAAGCAAGGCCGATTCCCCATCAGAGCGTGGAATAATCATCCATATGGTAAAAAAAGGAGAAAAGTTAATTACGAATCATAAATAGTGGTTATTGGGACAATTCAAATGATTTGACCCTCTGTCCAATGAGAATATTAAAAATTAAATCAAACTATTTATTTATTTCCTAAACCCCTTTATTTGTTTTGATATATCGTTGATAAACTGCATTTATTGCACTTTGTTTATTTTCCATCCTTTTTCCACCCTTTTAGGAATCCTTCCATCACTGTTTCATTCAGAGAATGATAAATAGCCACGCAAAACTTTCTGTTATGATCGTATCACAAGAAAGTCCATGCATTTAGATAGATTCCAGAGGGGAAAAAAAAAAGCTGTCTCCGATGATTCCCAAGCAGAATCAAAGAAGTTGAAATACCGGATTCAACCTTAGATGCCTTTCAAAATGTTTAATGTAAAACCAGAGCAAGTGAAACAAAGAATTGAGGAATTAATTACCGTTCATCCAATTTTTCTCAGGCTGAAAATGAAAAGCCGTTCTCTGCCAGGAGAGCATGCTATTGTTCCACGGGAAAGATTCACGAACGGAGGAACCAAACAACCTTTTATTACTTTTCTCGGAGACCCCTGCCGAGACACCTCGAGAAACAGGTCTCCATTTAGAGGAAGGCACGGCCTTTGTGGAAGAAGTTTCAGGCAATGTGGAATCATCAGTAGAATGAGGGTTATTGTTTGATGAAGAAGCCTCGTAACATTGAAAGGCCACGAGGGAAGCCACGATTAAGAACCCACAAAACACCCCAAATACGAGCTTCTTCCAAGGTCTTGGCGATGGAGTCCCCACAGACCCGGGTCCATCCGGAAGAGCAGCGTATGAATAGGGAAGACTTTGAACGTCCTTCGATTTCCCCATTTTTTGTTGGTCAAACGAAACAACCACAATATACGATTGAATCCAAAGAAACTGGAAAAAGGGGTGTTTCTTCTTCCTGTATTTTTTCCCCCAGCAGCTAATGATAAGGATTAAGCCGCCGGGAAATTTCCCAGCAGCTAATGAAAAGGGAACAAGAGGGAGATAATGTACCAAATGTAAAGAAGTGAACAGAGGAGGTATGAGGATGAGAAAGAAGAATGGGGGTTTATAGAGAGACAAGGGTCAGGGGCGGAGGTTGGAGCACACGTGAAAGTTTGCAGCTTTCTTCTATTTCCTCACCATTGGGGGATTTGCGGCAGCACGCAGGGTAGTTTATTTAATCAATAATTGTTTGGTGTGGGTCCTACAATTGCTGATCTGTGAACGATGCCCGACTCCGGTGTTTTGGTATTTTACGTTTATGATTATTCTATATTTGGTAGTTTATTTAATCAATAATTGTTTGGTGTGGGTCCTACAATTGCTGATCTGTGAAGTGTGAACGATGCGTCGATGCCTGACTCCGGTGTTTTGGTATTTTACGTTTATGATTATTCTATATTTGTGTTCAACCTCCTAAAATATATAAGCCTTTTGTTTTGTTTTTCGAGGAAATTTATTTCTAGGCAGTCGTTCAAATTTCCGGTGGACATATTTTTTTAAAAAAATCTCTGTTTTTTCAAAAAAAAAAAATATTGGTCAAAAAACCTGAATTTGAAATTTGACACTCTCTGTTATAATTTATAAAATCAAACCTGAATTTGAATAGTGATACTTTAGATTACAAAATCAAGCAAAATCATGATACTATTTAGGTAAAAAACATGTTTTACTTTAAACTAGAAGAATACTGGCAAAAAAACATTAAAGTAGAAAAAATTATTAAATACGACAAAATGATATTAATGTAGAAAAAATTAGTTACAATGCAGGATAAAAATAGGACGAACATTGAATTTTCACCAAAAAAATATATTTTTTATAAAATGTATTCCCTATTTATAATTTATACGTTTTGATAAATTAAATAAAACGGGTAAATAGGTAACTATTGTTTTTTCAATTAATCCATTCATAGCATAGTTCGTGCGGCTAAGAGAGGAGGGTGGCAAATAGCAATCTCCGCGAAATCATGATATTTTGTCAAATAATGCGTCAAATAATTCATAGAAACAGTGAGAGGCCTTAAATGCCCAGAATAACCAATAAACCAATCAAACATGCAAGACAACGACACAAACAAAACTTAGTACATTATTGCACATGGACGGTTTATTTAAATTTCTTTCGTTTTGTTTTGGTTATTTCCACAAAAAAAAAAAAAGAAAGAAAAAGAAAAGTTAAGATGATTCATATAAAAATAATTAAATTGTGATAAGTACGAACAAGCTGTTAATTAATATGGTAAACAGTCTTATCCAGTGAGATGAGAACACAACTTTGAATATAGGGAACCATACTTATTAGGAGAGATGAAAATTCTTTAATCTTATTTAGGATGTCAGGGGATCTGGACTAAGAGTGGGAGTGGTATTGGGACTCAAAATGGGGATGAGGCTTTAACATTATGATTGATATGAAGGAATATTTGGAGCAAATAATTACATTATTTTATTTTATAATTAATCATAAATCATCCAAAAACTATCACACCCTTTATGATGGAAAAAAAAAGTTACCCCTAATGTTCCCATTCCTACCCAACCTCACTGCTTTTGTGTTATAAGTTTTGAAAGGGATCATACTCTTAACCCAATGAAAAAAAAAATTGTGATAAGTTGTTTTAAAAGAAAGAATTAGATTAAGGGTTTGTTTGGGAACCCGTTTGGGTCCAAAAAAAGCCCATTTGAGGACTAAAAGCTCCAAAAGCTCATTTAATGTGCTTGGGAAAGCTTTTGGGATGACTGAGCTAATGAAGCAAATGGAGCTTTTATGAGAAGCTCATCCAAATTACTTCTCTCAACTTTTATGAAAAAAAAAAAGTTACTTCTGACATTGTCAATCAAAACACAAATTACATCTACAAAGCTTTTTTTTTTTTGTATAACTTTTTCAAAAACCCATCTGCAAAAAAAGCTTCTTCTCCACTGATAATCCAAACAAGCACTAAGTTTTTACAATATCTATTTATTTAAATAATAACCATTAGTAGTCTCCTGGATAGTTTAATTATCGGTTTATGCAATGAGTTCAATAATGAATCCACCTAGCAGCGTAATACTCGGTCATATTTACCTTCTACAGCTAATGGTCATGCAAACCATGTTTTTAAGGTTTAAGCCTAACAACGTATTGCGTTGCGTGCAGCATTTTGGGATTAAACAATCATATTTTTTTTCAAGTCTCAAAGTTGCCGTCTTTAATCATCAAACTCTTTTCGAACTTTATCTCCTATACCGTGTAATTCGTGGATTAGTCTATGGGGGCAAGTTAGAGAACCATATTTTTTCCATACATCAATTGATGTTAAAATATAGAATATTTGCTTTATTATTGCTAAGAGCATGAGATCAATCGTACGTGTAATACGAATGATATATGACTTGTTATATATTTTACATATTGAAATAATTGACATGCTTATTATTTAATATTTAACTGTGTGCTTCTTCGAAATTCAGGAACGATGATTCAAAATTCATCAAAATTTTGTGATAATGATATTTTATCTTGAAATAACGTTGTTGAAAATACTCCTGTGACCAGAACAACACGTACGCTTGCAAATTGAGGAGGGTTTGAATTTTTCTAATTGATGACGACGATAAAGTGCAGGTAAGAAAAATAAAAGTAGAACAAGCCAAAAGAATTAAGAAATCTAAGTTATCAATATTTGTATAACAACAAAGGATTTGAAAATTATATAATATACGGGCGCTATTTACCGAATGAAACTCTCAAACTTAATCTAATTAAGGTTAACTCAGGTGCCAAGGGTGGGATGTGAGAGGTTAAATGTTCAACCGCCAGCTAATTCTTATATTAGCAAATAATTAAATATATGTAACATCATAATTTATAAGTTAGGTAAAATAATTTATAAAAACAAATAATTAAATATATGTGATAAAATGAATTGTGATGTTATATTTTAAATTGAATTCAACCGCCCGCCAGCTAATTCTTATATTAGTAAAGGTAGCATATATATATATATATATGTACTTTGAGGTTTGAAAGGTGAAAACTTTGTTGGCAGATAGTAATTTATAGGAAAATTAATACAGCTTTAAATAGTGAGACTTGGTCTAATATTAGTGAGTTGCTTTATGACGTAAAAATGAAGAGGTGAAGCTAAAGACATGGTGAGGTGGAGAGTGACAATGATTGGAATCGAGATTCAGAGAATGATGGGGGGGCAAGATTAAGCAGGAAGGAAAAAGGAAGTAAACTTTGGAATGATACAAGATTCCAATAATGCAGGGCCTAACCATGATGCTAACGTGGAGCAATAATAGATTGGAGGACAGGATAAATAATAGCGATTTAAAAATTAGGGTGATATTAAATTTAAAATTATATGGTCCACAAACCGGCCCAGGCAGCCACCAGGCTAGTAGTGCACAATAATACAGTCCAAATTAAGTGGAAAGTCGGGTTTGGCTTCTCTCTTTTTCTTTTTTAGTCCCCTTTTATCCTTTACCTTATTCATAACCATTGAAATAAAATATAATTGTGTTTCATATTTAGTATTTCATTCTCATTCTTTTCTCTATTATAATAATATTTTTATAAAATATTAAATAAAGATCATTAAATTTTAATCCAATAGTCATAAATAGAATAAATGATGAGAGCATAAAAAAAAGAAAATGAAAGAAGTCAAACCCATAAAAAGATTGGAGACCATGACGGTCCACTCGGCCAATGAGAATAATCCAGAGAGATCTCCATGATAGTGGCATTTTAGCTGAGTTTGAGGTTTATAGTCTGCTTAAAATTAATTAAACATTTGTAATTATAATCAACTTAAGACGTGTCAGGACTTTCTGGACCTAACTCAACAATAATCTCATTAGTCCAACTCCCTATTTTTACACGCATATGCAATATACGGGTGTATGTGCGGGAAAAAAATGTATCCACTTGAGCAAATTTTATAAGGAACAAGCAGTTTTAAGTGCTGTATGCGTATAGGATTAAATCTATGATAACTATCATAGTGTCTATGTTTTGGCAATTAATTTTTTGTAAAAAACAAATAAATATGAGTGATTCGTAATTTTGTAACAAAAATGTACACATGCATGAATGGTGCCTGAGTCATCAGATTGAAGAGATAGGGCGTCAAGTTTCAACGTGGCGGACAATATGATAATTATTCACCGAATTCCTTTTTATAAAATAAGATTCTATGATATGTCATGTTCTTTTTTTTATTGCATATAACTATTTTTAATCATCTCTCTAAATAATGCAACTCAGTTAATCTTATCTTATAAAAAGAAATAAAAGGAATATCATTATAGTTTTATTTATAAGTCCCAATTAACTAAGTCTTACATATTAAGAAGAGTTAGTCAACTCATTAATTATAGGCTAAATTTCCTATTTTACCCTTGTTTATGAATGGTTTCAAGAACAGACATGAATGATTTTTTTTTTATTGTAATTAACAGTGATAAATTTATGAGAATCACATTTATTATTTTAGAAGTGACTCAAAACAAGGATGAAATCTTTCCACTTCTAAACAGGACTAAAGTAGCATATACGAAAGCATGAATGTATGAAATTAGTAACTAGTACTCCCTCCGGTCCTAATTATAGGACAACATTTGAGAGTTGACCTTAGTCCTAATTATAGGATAAAGTTCTAATTTTTATCAATTTCTTCCTAAAATACCCTCTATTAATAGTTTCTCAATAATAATTAAACACAATAATAATTTAATAAGAGTAGATCGGAAGTTGTTGAGGGAAATTGACGATGCCGGATTGTATAAGAGCTTGAAGAAATCGTGTGTGAGGCATGAGAGGTATAAGAAAAAACAGAGAATCAACGTAATTGAATGCCATTTTAAATTTTAAATAATGGTATTTTAGGAAAATAAATATGATTAACTAATTTAACTATTATCTTTAATTTCTCCAAAGTTAGGTAAATGTGTCCTATAATTAAGATTGGAGGGAGTAATTCATAATATGGGTGGGGAGGTGATATATGAAGGAGGGAGGGAGGGGGAGGCAGAAGAGTTAAGAGAGCATATACAATGGAGAAGTAAAATGGAAGAAGGGGTTTTGTCTTAGTGAGTGTTTGGAAATTTGCTAAACCTAAATTTCAAACTTAGGTTTGCGTAACCCGAGACAAAACTCTTCTCATACACTTGCCTTATAAATCGTAAAAGCTATTTTCAAAAGCTAATCCAAACACACACTTGAGGTAAATATGTGAAAAGAGTTTTATTTTGATTTACGAAAAATAGTTTCTGAAACCGCGGTTTGAGTGTTTTCCAAACACTCACGTGTCTTATCCAATCGATGAATGAATTATAAAGAATGGGAATCATGGAGGGAGGCCAAGTCAGAGTGGCAGGGTAAATGCTAGGAAATGGGTTCTTCATTTTTCTTTCCGTTCATTTCTTTTCATTTTTTTATTTATATAGTTAGATCAATTTTAATGATTAAGATTTAATATTCTATAAAAAATAAATAAAAATATATAAAAATGTTAATAGAAGTACGAAGATACAAACCATTGAGAATACGGGGATTCGGCCACATGTAAATGGATGAGTTGGCAGATAGACAACGCTGGTTGTGTTATCCAATCTTTTTGAGGCTGTGCTTTTTGTGGGCTCCACCTTTCCCCAATCACAGCTACCCTCTGCACTGTAGCCTTCGTTTCATAATTCACAGAGCAACAGTTAACGTATTTTGGCCTTTTGTTTTGTCTGCATGATTGCTGCTTTTGAGGTCCCCACCCCCGACTCTCATATTTGCACATGCTAGGCTGGGTCCCCTTTTCAAACTCCACTTGTCCCCCTGGCCCAATCGACTCCGCTGTCTTTGTTTTTGTTTTTGTTTTTAATTATTAGTAACGAGTATTTATTTATTTATATATGCCATACATTGAATCCCCCAATTGGTGCCACCTAATTAATCATCACCCTTACTATATTAACTTCGTCATCCCTCGCCTGTAATTGTGTATTCTTCCAATTATGAACTCCCTACCCAACATTACCAAAGGCCTAATACCCAATTTCCCTTAATTATTTCACTCATTACTTAATATTATTCCAGATCATCCTTAATATAGGAGTCATTTAGTTAATTTGAATATATCAAGAAAATAAATAGGAGTGGAGGGAGCATTAAACATTGAAGATAGTATTTAACTACTATTTTTAATTTTTTGTGATATAGTTGAAATGTCATATATTATTAATCAGAGTAGTAATTATTCATCTTTATTCTGAATATCATAGGACTTAATTTAAATCAAAATAGCTCTCCAAGCGCGCGCGCCCACACACACACACTCCATCCAGTCCTTTTTATAAACAATTTTTATCCTCATTACACAAATGAAGTGGCTGTTAAGATTAGTTAAAAACAATAAATGTGTCAAAAATATCATATTTTTTTTTAAATATGCCCCCTATTTATGAAAAGAGCATAAGAGAAAAAATGAATAACAAATATGAGAGAGTATAAGAATAAAATATGATAGAGAATATGTAATAAACGAGTAAATGAAAGAGGATTAATGGTGAATGGAGGATAATTGATATAAAGATGTGTATTTAATAAGGAAATAAAAAAAAAGTAATTTCAATTTTAAGACACAAGGAGAAAGTCGCTTATAAAAATGATCAACCCCTAAAAAAAATTACTTATAAAAAGGATAGAAGAGAGTAATTTGATAATTTAATTTGACATCATTAAAATATATAAACGGAAAGGATAGGATCTGGGCGGGAACATAATCCGGTGCGGAATACACTGAGAATCCTCATGGATTGCGTATGTGGGGCCCGTTGGGAGTTAAGAAATGGGATCTCAGACGGGGCTCCCGCACAATTCTGACGGACATACGTCAACGACAGCGTATCCACCGAAATAATATATAAAATAAAGGGTTAAGAGGATAAAAATACCCATAATTTTTTTTAAAAATATATTCACCATCATAAATTTATTTATATATAAAAATAATTATAAACTTTTAAAGGGGAAAAAATGATACTTCAGTTAAAATTAACTGACAGTCATTAATTTCAATACAAAAATACTAAAATACCCCTATCCCAAAAACAAGCTCCATCCACTTGCAACTTGTCAGTGCAAGTTTCATAAAAGATCTCTCATGGCCTCTTCTTTGTAACTTGCGTGTCTTGTACTATTCATGTGTATGCAGATCTCTTCAATTGTTTTTCCTCCAGCTGTCTCTCCATATTATTACGTCAAATCTCTAATTACCGTCTGCGCTCATCTTATGATTGTTTAATGTGTTGTAAAAGTAAGAAAGTAGAAACGGTGGGTGATGACTATTTATGTAATCTTACATTCGGTTCCTCTCATGCTTTTTTAGGTAAAGTTTAGTATCGTACGAGTAGTAATATTGGGAGGGACAACAGGTTGATAGTGGTGGATGCGAATATTCCCGGGCGTAATTATGGGCATTCAATAATGGCCGATCGAAACCAAGGGGATTATTATTATGAGCTCAGCTACAAATCACATTCATGAAGGAGACTGGCAAGGTGAGTGATCACCACGAATCTTGGATGTAGGGCAAACCTGCGTGGCCTTCCCTCTCAGCACGCCACGTATCATCATAATCCCAAATCACAATCACACCACTTTTCTTTCTCATTTTCTAAGAAAACGTCACCCGCTTTATTTTGCTTTTGAATTTAGATCCACGTCACGTACGCCTCATGACCCTCTCAAACCCGAACGTGACGGTTTAACTATATATCGTCTATCACCAAACGAATTAACGGCGAGGATAATCTTTAGTTGTTTCCTTTCGTTTTAATTACACCTACATGAGTCACAAATCAGCTATGCCGCATCGCGAATCATGTGAAATTTCACATGGTTTCCTCTCTCACGTACCAAATCATCTCTTATTTTTTCATGTTACATGTTAATTTGCCATGTATTTTATTAGGTGATGGGCACATGATGAGTACTTCACCAATTATGATAACATCTTATTACATCATTAATTATTTTGCCATAACTCACATAATGTACGTATAAATAAGTGAAATTAAACCACAATTTTACAATTAAAAAAGTTTTCAAACACTATGTGCCTAGTGTTATTGAAGTGCCACGTCCATATTGCATTTTGTCACTACTATAAAAAGGGTAAAAGGTGGTGCACATTTTGTGACACTTCTTTAAACAAGTGTCACAGCTTCTTCTTCTTCTTTTTTTTACCTCTATAATTTTTTTTTTTAATTTTGGGTACCAGCTGTGGCGCCTAATAGATTAAGTGCCACAATTGAGGAGGTACGCAGGCGCCACACTTAGGGCCATGAAAGCAGCTGTGGCGCCTAACCCACCAAGCGCCACAGCTGCAGCATTGAATTTTTTTTTTTTTTAAAATGGGCATGTGTGGCGCCTAAATAAATAGGCGCCACACATGATAATTTCAATATCAGCTGTGGTGCCTAAGCATTAGGCGCCACAGCTTATGAGAGGCAATGACTTGCCCATTTTTTTTTAAAAAAAAATTCAAATGGATAGTGTATCTCTTAATTATTTCATTTCCCGCGTAGTGGTCCTGTGTCCGCCCCCCATTCCTTCTCTTTTTGACTACTACTCCATTTTAATTATTTAACTACTCTCTCCTCCATTAAACTACTTTCCCTTTCTCATCTTCTTAGTGGATCCGTCGGCCCCCTCCCTCCATTTCCTTCATCTTTACACTAAAAAACACACCCACACGCTCACTCGTCACTCAAGCTAGCATCACCAACGTGGTCTCCCACTCCCTGTGCTGGTCAATTAATAGATTTGTAAGAAGAAGACTATTTCATTCTAACTTGCTTTGTTTAATTTTTTTTTTAGTCAAGATAAACCGTAATATAACGTTTGCCTTTTTGTTCCTAATTTAATAGGAAATAATGAAAACCTAGCTTGTTTCGTTTGCCCTTTTGCTTTGTTTAAATTTTTTTGCCGACAAGCTTGCGTTTTTTAGTAATCTTTTAATTTACTTAATTAGTTGTTGATGTACTGTATTCACATATCAAGTTCTTGTATTGTGATATTTTTTATGTTAGCTTTGGAGAGTATTAATGCAAGAACATTATTGTTGGGGAACTTGAATTTTAAATGTGAAAATTATATATATATATATATATAATAGGTTGAAATATAAAATAGAAAGATTGACAATTTGTGGAGATGATAAACACGAAAGCCACTCATTTTATATAAAGCTTCACAATCAGGAAGCATAAAAAAGGGCCATAGGAAAAAAAAGAAGAAGAAGAAGAAAGAAAAGAAAAGAAAAAAGGGACCCTCTTGTGGCGCTTGCTTGAGGAAGTGCCACAGGAGGGGACGCAAGCGCCACAGTAGGACCTCCCTGCTGTGGCGCTTGCTCAAGCAAGCGCCACAGGAGGCCCCCCTCCTGTGGCACTTCCTCAAACAAGCGCCACAGGAAGGTATTTTAAAAAAAAAAATTTTTTAAATGTTGTGGCCCTTCCAAGCGCCACAGCTTTTTTTAGTGGCGTCCAGATATGTGGCACTTCTCTAGCGCCACAGTTAATGTAATTATAAGCGCCATAGCTTTACTCTTTTTTATAGTAGTGTGTGTTATTCCTTTCGGTCCTTTTTATAAGAAATATAATAACCTACGGGTGGTTCTAAATATAAAAAAAAAATTAATTTTTGTTTTATATTTAAACGTGTCTTTTCATTTTTACCCTCATTATATATGCTACTTATTATCTCTCTACCATAAATTTTCACCCATAATCTATCTTATACTCTCTTTATATATAAACAAGGGTATATATATAGTCAAAAAAAGGGAACACATATATTACACATTTATTATTTTTAACTAAAATTAACTAACATTTTGAACTACAAAGTTTTATAGTTACGTTGTTCCTTATGAAAGGGACAAGATGGAGTATTAATTAAGAAAGTCTTCAAGGCGCGCTCATTATTATTTACAAACCAGCCATGTTAATTTAATCAATCTATTAACCATAATTAAATACATGACAGTCTATCTGATTCCAAATATATAACATACTTTATTAAGATTAAAAAAATTAGTTAAGTTCGTTATTCATTATTATTATGTAAATGTGAGAGATAAAGAATTAGGAAAATAATGTGAAATTAACTAGATAATGAAAAAAATTTTACTAAATGGGATAGATAAAGAAAATTAAGGTCCTGTATTTAAAATAAAAAATTCAAAATAAATCTCACAATTAAGTTTTATATTTAAATTCAGAAAAAGTAAGTATTAGTATGATGAATTTTAGACGTTCAAAGTGCAGTGTGACTTTGGCAGCGTGCACTTCATATGTTGAGAATTGTGTGTGATTCATATAATACAATAAATATGATTTATATAATTAAAATTTAAAAATACTTGTTGGGAAATACATCAATGTTGCTCTACTCACTATCACACCAAGCAAAAAAAAATAATCTTCTCCCCTCTATATATACTTTTTATCAAACCAAAATCTCTCTCCCACACAAAATAAGAGTTCTCCTATCCTCTATATTTCTTTCAAACCAAAATCTCCTCTATCCTATTTGGGTTCCTGTATTTTATTTATGTGGTTTTGCATCCTAATCAGTTCGAGATAAGGCTTTCTATTTCAGAGATTGATAGGGGCATAAAAGCGGATAAACTATAACTCAAAACTGAGCATGATAAGCTTAATTTTGTTTTGGACACGAGCTACTAACAGGATAATTAAACACAGAAAATTGAAGAGAACAAATATAAAGACAGTGATATCATAATGAGAGAAGCTTTTGAAACCCGCGCGAGAGAAAATGCTCTCATTAGTTGCTTTCTGTCTTTGGTAAACGGGCCGCGTGTAAAGGGCAAATAGTTCGATTAATAATTACTTTTTAAATGATTGAATGTTATGTTCCTTGTGAAGGACCCCTCATCTATGAACATTTAGCCAAATCTGCGCGCTTCAATTAGTGCCAAAATTTTAAAAAAGTTACAGGTCTCCAGACCTGTCAAACCATGAATCTCAGAAAGATTAAGTTACACACTGATTCGACGGAAGCCATTCAGTTACTACTTCAATCACGGGGTAAATATCATCCCCTCCAGAACGAGCTAGAGGAAGTAAGGAAATTAATCTACAGGGATTGGGAATTAGAGATTTCTCATAGCCACCGAGAAGCCATTATGTGTGCTGATATTCTGGCTAGGAGGGCACTCGATTCGAACAATGATTTGTTACTTTTGGACCATCTGCCAGATTTTTGTTTGATCCAATATTTTAAAAAAGTTTTTGACAAAAATTGAATGGAAAGAGTGAAGGAAAAGTTGCGACTTAGGTAATTGCGACCAAGACTCAAGTGGGGAACTTTTTAATATAGGAACATTTTACTTTATCCTAGATAGTATAGGACTCACTTAAGATGAAATATACTTCCTCCCGTGTCTGTATATAATGTACCCTTTTCTTAAACGGGGTTGTTCCTTTATATAAGATTTATGTTGAGTTTGTCTAAACGATAACTACATTTTTACTTATTTTGACTTCAATTAATCTCATACTACATTAATAACTCTCTCTCATGCCATGCACTTTCTTTCATTATTTTCCTTATTATTACTCTTTGTACATTACTTATTCATATTTATTATTTTTAACTAATTTTAATTATTTTTTAAAATCTCACAATTCGGTTGAATGTACCATGTGTATAGCGGCAGAGAGAGTAGTTCTAGAAATACATTTTCACTTTTAGATGTCATTTTTTTATCAAGTGAGACTTAAAATGACATAAAAGCTTATAATATATATATCCCTCCTTCGTTATATAATCCATCTTAAAAGAATTGAAATTCCTCATACAACAGTTTAGCTGATATTGACCATTCTAATATTCCTTCCTTACGATTTCATTCCCTACTCATCATACGCTGTATTAAAGAAAATCTGCGTAAGCAACGCGTGTGTGTGTGGAGTGTAGTCACTTTAAGAACAATAATAATAATTTAGTTTATTACATAGTTGAACAACGGTATTTTAAGAAAAATAATGTCCCTAATTAACTTTTAACGATGTTTCTTAATAAGTGTGAAGTAGTTAATTTTTTTGCTTGTATATAGGATGGAGGGAATACACACATGCGAGTTTATTAACTCGGTCCTTGTGTTTAACAATGTTTCTGAACTCGCGAAGCATACACGGTTTCGTTCAAAGCTATGTTGTCCTACGTAACTCGGTCCTTATGTTTAATATAAAAGTTAGTTAAAGGGTTAATTTAAGGCAAAAAAAAGAAGTTAAAGGGTTAATTTGGTCCAAAACATAAGATATCAATTTATTTTATCTTTTCGATCTATATTTATCATTTTTTCTAACTTAAACATACATATCTTTTTGTTTTAGAAATAAACCCTATCTTCCAACCAATAACTAGATACTACCACTCCCGAGGTGCTAAGACTACCAAAGTGAGTTTTGCCCCCTTATAACAAAATTTTAAAAATTTATGCTTTAATGTTATACATGGATCTTTTAAAGATATTATGTCATTTTTTTTAAATTAACCCATTTATTTTATTTCCTCTACCCAAATTGATTGGATAGGCAGTATAGTATATTAGGGACTGAAGGAAGTAAAATTTCATAAGAAATCAACAACAGTGTGATACAATACTCCCTCTGCAAGTTTTCTAATTGGGGATTTGTTCTTATCTGAAATATATATAAGGCGCTAAGTCATCTTGTTTCCTTAATTTATTATTTTTTATCCAAATTATCCATATTAGTTACACTCATGAAGAAGTTTTCAAGAAGGGGACAATTTTTAATATTGATAATTAAATAGCTTGTTTTTAAAAACAGCTAACACATATTTCTTATAAATAATTAAATTAACTAAATTTATTAATATCTATAAATTAATTATTTGACTTGTACCTTTACGATTAGATGGTGTAATCTTAGGCTTAGAAGGTAACAAAACATATGTCACTCTCATACTTATTATATGTCTATTTTAACTAAATCTTACATATTAAAAAAAATACTAATTAAGTTATTAAATATACGTTCAATTAATAAAGTTTTCCAAATCTACCCTATTAAAGTTTTTTCTATATCTTTCTATATTTACAAATTATTCTCACATCTCTCTTCGTTTTTTCTCTTTCTGATGAAAGTTAAATAATGGTAAAATATAAAAATAGTCATTGGCAACCTCTAAATGAGTTTATATTTAGGATAAAGAATTGTTTTATAAATAGACTTATAACATACTCCCTCATGTTCATTTTATAAGCAACTTTTTCTCTCTTGTGTTGGTTATTAATATAAATTTTTTTTTCTCATGTCTCAAAATTTAAATTTCTCTTTTTCCTTTTCTATCACCATTAAATACATATCTTTATATTAATTATCCAACGCTCACTATTAAATTCTTTTTCATTTAATTATTTATTGCTTAATCTCTCTCATATTTTACACTCATTTTCTCTCCTATGTTCTTTTCATAAATAGGGCATATTTAAAAGAAACGTGATATTTTTAATATATTTATTGTTTTTAACTAATCTCAACTATCAGTTTATTTTAAAAAGTATAGGACGAGTAGATCAGAGTGATACTCATAAACTAGGCACGTATAATAGGCATGTTTATTATGATATTGAGATTACTTATAAACTGCTTTTTAAGTAAATTGAAATCTCATATACCCCGTAAATTACGATTAAAAAACTGTTTTTAAGTATTTCAATCACTGTTCCAAACGAACAAGTGGGCCCTAAATTCAAGATTAATCACATGACTAATAACGTTGGTGCCGCTTGTCGTCGCAATGATTGATGTGTTAATTAATTAGCACTCATGACCATATTTGAGGGACGGCCCGGGATAAGGAAGATGTGGGAATGTCGAGAGAATGAACTTGTTTGCGATGCCCACGTGGCAGAATTATTGTGAGCATATCTAAAACTTATTGTGCACATATGTTTCTCAAGTCAAAGTATGTTGCTTCTAATCAAAGCCAATTAACCGAAGATATTAGTTAGTTGTTATTATTTCTAACCTTGAATGAAACCCCTTTTAATTTCATTCACACACTCGTTCATGCAAAATATTGATGAGTTCATGAAACTTTTAATCGAAATAGAACAATAGGCACCACATTCTCGAGCAAAATTGGAAAAGGTTTCTCACCCAAACGGTGTGGCCTTGCATATAGAGAGGGAAAGTATTGTTAAAGTAAAATTCATGAGTAACTAAGGGATAAAATTGCACCCAATCCAATAATTTTCCCCGAACATTTATTCTTGAGTATCTCACCAGGTTTGAAGATTAAATATGTTTTTTTGGTAACAAGATTAAATATTGCTAATAGACCTGTTAGGCATACTCAAATCGCCATAAAGTCCATGCACAGGCCATTCATGTTTTTTGATCTCTATCTCGCTCGCACACGATAAAATACATTAATTTCTTTTCATCGGTTTTCAATAAGATTACACTATAAAATTCATTAAGCTCTTTTGATCGCTGTTCAATACGATTAAGGTTTTTGGATCAACTTATTTTTAAGTGATTTTTGTGCTAGACGGGTAAGGATGCAAAAAGAGTTTTGTTTTATAAATTTCAAGTTAAAAACCTTGAGGCAAGCCATGGACGGTTTGCTGAGCCCACAAGAGATACCAAGACGACAAGACCCATACTGCAAGTGGATCAGAAGTGGCCCATATCAGAAGTGGCTGGTCACATCAGGGCATGCTCATCCCCAATTATGGGGCGAGGGAGCCCAATTTTTTAATTTTTTAAAATTTTTTATATTCTTATTTGTTTTGATTAAATGGTATGTTACATCCTAAAATATTTTTGGCATTCAGTATCTCAAATTAATTAATTTCTAGTAAGTCTAGCATCTAAGAATATTTTTCCTGTATCACCCAATATCCTAAAATATTTTTTCAGTAGCTAAAACATACTTCAGGCCATTAAATATAGCTTAACTCAAACAAATAAAAAAATTAATGTTTTTTTAAAAAATACTCTGAATTTGGGCAATGCTCATCCAAAAAAAGTGGATTCAAAATATAGAAGGTGAACATAATTATGCATGGCGTGTCATAATAATAAAACAAAGAGTCCCATATCCAGATCTGATTCTAATTTATTATTATGACCGGCCATGCATAATTATTTTCAACCATAATATTTTCTCACCGACAATGATGATAATAATAATAATATTTTATCTGGTTCAAAATATAAGACAGATTTGAGGTTTTTTTAGGAAAGATTAAGAAAATTAAATAAGTTATTTAATTATATTATATATTATGTATTATTATATTATATATCAATTTTTATGTTAGGAAAAATAGTTTAGAGAAAAAATAATAAATATAAATATTTTAAAATAATTTAATAAAATTTCTTAATATTTTTTAAAAAAATTAACTTTATCTTATATATTTCAGACGAAGGGAGCAATAAAAAAGGAATTTCTTCTGGGGTCGTTGGGATATTTTTTTAAACCGGGTGGGTTTAGCAAAACGTCAATGGGATTTGGGCCTGGCCCCCCATGAATACAGTGAACTCCCTCAATATGAATGAAAAGCGTCAGCAAGTTTGAGCCCAAACCAAACTGCTGACCCGATATGAGCATCGTTGGAGAATTGGAGGCAAAGGAAAAAGGTGCCAAAATTTGTAACAAAAAAAAAGGGTACCAAAAAAAAGAGGTTGCAGATTTTTTTTTGCCAGAAGTTGCAGTTGAGATTTATAATAAATTAAGAATAACAATATCCACATAGTAATAATCCTGGTGGCTTGGGGGGAAAGGAAATAAAGTAAATAAGGAAGAATGGAACGTAGTGACATGAAGATGAAGAATGCAAAGTAATTGGAAGTTGAAAACTAAAGGCCAAGAGAGAGAGATTGGTTCTGGAGGTCGTCTTGTTGCCTCTTGCAGTTAAGGAGGAGCTGCAGAAATTTCATGACGTCGGAGGGGTCCCTGAGAGAGTAAACGGCGTCGCTTTCTTTTCTCACCGACGACACCACTATGCCATATCCTCTCTTGTTCTCCTTCAATATCTTAAATGCATCTTCGTCTGTCTTATCATCGCCTATGTATATTGCTATCACGTCTTCCCTCTCACTTAGCCCTGTGACACTTCATCATCATCAACCACGTTTCTCTTGCATGATTCATACGTACATATATATACATAGATAGAGCCAAGTGCATTCGTACCTAGAGACTCGAGTAAAAACTCAACTGCTTTTCCTTTGTTCCAATCAATCACCGGACGCACCTCTAAAACCTGTCACCCCAAAGTCAATAAAAAACAGTCCAGAGTCGAACAAGATACTGATAAAGTGATGATATCATACCTTGCGTCCGTGAGTTGAACGTAAACGTGGGTAGTTCTTTAACATGTCGTGGACACGTTGTCCCACAGTTATCCAATTCTGTGTGTCGGTTAACCATTGTCAGAAATCCTCAAATGCAAAACATTATGTCACACACAAACAAGAGCTGTGGAATCCTTACATTCTCATCTACGTTACGATAATGTACAGAGGCGCAAAACTTGTGATTTTCAACCTTTGCGCCTTTGATGTCTTTAGTTATCTCGACAAGGGTTCTAAAAACCTGCGTTCCCCCAACAAAAATATGATAAAAAAAAAATGACATGCCTGATTATTACTATATATGAAGAGGATTTCCAACCTCGTCGATCATAGGCAGGAATTCTTTTGCCGGTTGAAACACAGTTATTTCCTTTCCCTGTCACATTCATAACAAAACAAAACAATCAACTTGTGAAACTCTTGGTCATTTAGCTAGACTGCAGGGAAAGGCTCTGAGATACCCAATGCTTTCATTTTTACCTGATGGTCAGTAGATTTGACACAATTTGGATGGTTGCTCAACAGAGCTTCGCAAGCAGGGCCAATGATGTCCATCCCATGACTCCCAGCATAGTACAGTCCCCTCAATTTTACTAACTCAAAAACCTGACAACGCATTACATCACACCTTAAGCCAAGTCTAGAAAACACATCAATCAAATTTTAAACGAAATTTGATTTTCCTTTCCAATCATAATATTTAAATAATCATTGCCCTTCTTTAACTTACCTGATCACGGCTTCTTCCACTAATGATTGCCGTGGGAAAATACTTTGCCACACTTCTGACAGTTGCCCGCATCTGAGCCAACAAAATCGAAAGAGCAAAGAAATCAGAAATGAAAGACAATTTAACCAACGGTGCTGACATGACAAGGAGGCACGCAATACTGACAGCTTCGGACATAAAAGCAGAATCTGGATCATCCACAATTGGGGAAAGAGTTCCATCATAATCTAGAAACAAGGCAATCTTCTTATCCTTAGCACGGTCAATAAGGTTGTCAAAAGCGTCCAGTGCGGATGGATAATCACGCTGCCGCGAACAAATGAGTCAGAGACAGAAACTGAAATCCTCTAGGCCTTTTTAGACAGAGCAATGAAACATTAAAAGGGGAGTTGGAAAAAAATACCATCCAGGAGTTATAGTCCTCATTGTCAGAGTCAAAATAAGTGACCTGAGTGTTATTAGAACCCTTAACCAGCTTCTTCCTCGGAGGTGAGGAGGCTTTCATGGCGTCTAGCCATCCATTGGAGCGTACATCATCAAGATTGCCAACACCTTTTCTTGAACTGGTTCTTGCGTACTTGCCTGGTGTAGCAGGGGTTGAATCCTGCTGGGAGTAACTTAATACACTAGAATGGATTCCTAGTCTTGACTTGTTGACAGGAACAGGGTCCGTTAGAACAGGAGACACATGAGACGACTTTAAGTCCATTGGTCGTTTATGATATAATCAGGAGTCAGTTAAACACTGTACTGTTGCTTTTCTTTATGCAACTTGAGCTTGACTTGTTGTTTAGCCAACTCTTTTGTCTATGAAAAACCAGCGCTTCAATGTTTTCTTGTCACTGCTTCTGGGTGAGCAGTCCATCAAGAAGAAGTTTCCTTGAAGCTTTGAAACGACAAGTTAGATAGAAACTGAATGAATCAGGTTTGATAGGTCCGTGAAAAATGAAAATGCAAAGGATGGATTAATGGTTATGTAGATGGAACAAAGTCAGTTTAACGAGAATTACCTTCTCATATATCGCATTTGTGATGGGATATATGGTATTATTGGACTAGATCTTCTGGACGACAGAAAGGATGAACTGATTCTGCACCTCGCAAAAATTGAAAATGATCTTGGTGAAAGAAAAAAAAGGAGAATTTGCCGTATAAATATGAACAAGGTATGAATAATCAATCAATGAACAAAGAGACTGCGACTTGCTAATGGCTCTGTGCGTAATTAAACAGTAACTCAGTGACCAGAATATGCAATTGTATTGCGAGAATCCAGTCTGGCAATTTGGATTAAAATAAAATTATTAAATACTACCTTAAAACTGTGCCGTGGTCAAAATTCAGGTAGCACTTAGGCCTATCATAGGGGATCAGATGGAATATTTCATAGTGCTTTATACTGATCTTTTCCAACGGGCGAACAACAAGACGGTATTCACGTTATTGTCAACTCCGAACGCGGAGCTCGGATTTAAAAACGGAATAGGATTTGTAGTGTTCCAGTTCTCTAACTAACTAACTAAATAATGAATTACGATGAAAAAAAAATCATCTTTTTTGGGCTGCGGGTTACTGCTAAACTACAAATCAACAAGATTCTTTCTTTTTAATTTTCACCGGTTCTCCTTTCTTAAAGAGTGAATATGTGTATATGTGTGTGTGTATTACATTTTCACATTTACACAATAACAATATCATAAATAAAGAAATCCAAAGTCAAACAAAAATGGGGTATTTTGGGTTTATAACACGGAGATGTTCACTGAACATTAAATGAGGATGTGGAGTTGAATTTCTGGCGATGGACCTACCCAAGCTTAGAACGAAGAAAAAGGAGCTGTCAGGCTGTCCGTTGTAGATCCAGCGCACGACCCTTCACATTGGAGCGTGTATAAATTAATATAACAATCATTAAAAAGAAAATTTTCCTTCGTTGACATGACACTGCAACTAACAACACGAACAAAGATAACTAAACTCTTAACAAATCCCGCACCACAAAAACAAAAGAAATCAAAACCAGTACCAGAAAAAAATAATTTAAATAATACAACTTATGCTAGGGTCGCCATCAAATGTTGCTTGTCAAAAGATACTACTTAGTTTGAGGGACATCTTCCCAACGTTGAATGTCAATTTTTTTTCCTCCCAAGCGAATTCATGGGGTAATATATTAATATGAGAAAGAAGGTGTGAAAAGAGTGTAGTTTAAATATAAAAATGCGTGTGGTGCCCTTATTCATTGTTCTTGTTCCTTCCGTCATCTCTCTAAACCAAGATTGTTTCCAAAAATTCAACATATTCAATACCCAAGAATTAAAAGAGAAGAATGCAAAGACGAAAAATTGCAAGTTCTTGTTTTTTTGTGGTCTTTGCTCGAATGGAAAGGCCGTTATGGGAAGAGTCAATGGAGAAACTTCACCCTACAATAATATAGAAAATAGACAGATTAGGATGTCAAATCATGGTTTCAATACGAACGGCCCCCACAGTAAAAAAAAAATCTTTTGTTTTGCTTTCATTGTGCGTGATTATGATTATAATGTATGTTTGTGATTTTAAAATTGTACGCAAAAACATTACACATGTTGTGTATGTATGGATGGGGTGGGATCGAAACGTCATATAAAACCAACAGAACCAAGAAAAGAAAAAGAAAACCGTAACGACGGCAAGCATGAACAAATCTGGACAAAGGCACACAGGCCAATTGTTTTGCGGCCGAATCAACGGAAAGGCCGCATTCTTTGATGTTGTTGGGCCTAAAGATTCAGACATAAATGAAAAGGGAAAAAAAGGTTGGGTTGTAAAAGAGAGACCGTGGCATCATCATAAGAAACGAGATTGTATTTGTAGGCATAAGACGAAATTATGATTTGAAACACGAAGAATTGTGGGGAACGAAAGTAAAAGAGAGATTTAGGAATAGAAAAGACGTAGCGTACCTGAATGATGTATGTAGGTAGGAGGAGAGAATTGCGAACTGAAACGGAAAGCCAAGCGATCCAAGAGAGCTGAATCAGAATCAGAATAAGAAGAAGAGGGAGGTTGGAGAGAAAAGAAGAAGGAAAAGGGTGTAATTATATATATATATATATATAGGTTAGAGAGAGAGAGAGAGAGCGAGAGAGGCATGAAGGTAGCTGTAATTGAATTTCCCGGAGTGACCTTACAGCGTGATTCCCATTCCCTGCCCGTGGGTTGAATAGTGTTATGGGACGCAACACGTGGAAGCAGGGTGAATAATATGATCAGCGAATTTTTGGAATTCCTTTTCTGACCTTATTTACCAATCATCCCCCCACCGTATCATACTAATCCTATTCATATCTATTTTGAATGTCAACCTTATTTACATTATTTTACTGTCGGTTTGATTTAGCTTTCTAGAGATGCTTTTATGGTTTAGTGCTTGCTTGAGAAACCAAAAATAAAAAGGAGAAAGGGACAAAAGTCTTTTCACATATATTTACTCAGTAAAAACATTTCTTAAAAAGATAAAATAAACATATATTTATAGGATAAATAATTGAGAAGAGTTTTATCCTGACTTACCGAAAAATACTTGAAAAAGCACTTTTGAGATGTTGCCAAACGAGCACTAATCTTTCGCTTCTACTTGGCCTTTCACACATGACACTTCTTCTATTACCACCAAACTTTCTTGACGCCAATATTTGACACAAACATGGATCAGTTCAAGGGAAAAAAATTTATGTTGCATAAGATAAATGTTATATAAATATATTAGAGGGCTTGTAAATACTAATAAAAGTGATTATTTTTTTATGAAATACAATGGATTATTTTTGGCTTTTGGTGCACCCAACCTCCAGATATCCGACATTAAGCTGAAGGCCAATGTTGGATTTACCAACATCGGCCCCTGACAACCAACTAGTCTTAATGCCCCCAATCGAATAAGCCCGATAAAAAAACTATCTTTTTGAGGCGCCATAGGGGAGAGAGCTCCCAATGGATAAGAAGTGATTATTTTTAAGCTATTTCAAACGCACTAGCTCATACATAGCCCCACTCCTTTATATAAGATATAAATTGCAGTTTGCTCTAAGAATGATAAAGAACGTTAAGCACTAGAGGCAGTATAATATATGCTCATTCTATTCATTAATATAAGACTCACTTTGATGAAAAAATTGAAGTGCAAAATGAGTCTTTTATTAAGGAATATATATATATATATATATATATATATATATATATATATATATATATATATATATATATATATATATATATATATATATATATATATATATATCATCTTTACCTTTAATAGTTAAAATTTTTAAAGATGGCATATCACCTATACAGCAATAATATTTTAATTTATAACACTGAAAACTTTTATCAATGTCAACCACAAATTCATCTCAGTCTCAAGGAACGATTCCTTAATGACTACATATTCTTTGCCAAAATATACTGTGTGTGTATGTGAGATTTATCTCTTTGCCAAATATCATTTGTGTACTAAATTTAATTTTTTTAAATTATATTGGGAAGGATTAAAATTAAACCCTAATTTCTATGCTTTTTTTTTTTTTGATAAAATGGTCACATATTATAGAAACTAGAAGTTTATAAGAAACGCTCACCACCAATTTCCGCTAAAAGTTTATTCTCATTGTTGGATCAATTTTGAATGGTTTAGATTTAATATCCAATAAAAAATAAAAAATATAGAATACTCTAATAAGAGTATAAAGATAAGCAGTATTTAGATTGAATTTTAATAATTTAAATTTATTTGTATACATTTTTTGTTATTAGATATTATAATAATATTGATATAAGATATTAAATCATCTCAGCCATTTAGAGTTGATGAAACAATGAAAATAAAAAATGGATGAAAATGGACAATAAAAAAAGTGGAGAGACCCTTTTTCCCGGGGTAAATTTAAACTTCTATACTTAGAAACTCACAATTTCGCTTGTATGCCATAGGTATGATATACTACAAAAATCTTAATACAATTATTTTTAGAGATTGCGTATAGTATGACATTAATTGTTCATCATTTTCCTTGATTCGTAACGTAAGTAATTAGAACTCATTCATCTTGTGGCAACAGAAATCTTACGTTTGAAATTAAATGTCATAATCTTCTTAATTACTTTCATTTAATTACTCCTCCCACATTTCGAATATATCTCACCAATTCTTTTCCTCATATTTGATTTTTTCATCGTTCTATGACTTTTTCCCGTCATCGATCGTATTTGAAAGTTGAAATAGTATTAATTAGAGGAAAAAAGAAAAAGAAGTAAAGAGAGCAAATAAAGCAGATTACAAAAACTCCTAATAGCTGTAGGCGCAGAGAAATTCTTACATGAAACAAGTGTACCAAAGCATCTATGCACTACCCAATAAAATCACACCATATTGATTATATTAAATCCTACATGGGGGAGAGAGGGGAGATTGGAAAGACATTTTCAAATGACATAAATAAGAAAATAAAAAAAAAATTAAACTCATAAGATTTAATAAAATTGATATGATATGATTTTATTGGGTAGTGTACAAATGACGTGGTGCACCTAATTCATGCAAGAATTTCTTGTAGGCGCATGCTCTTCCGTATTTTTCAGTTTTCCCTCTTGGCCAAGTCTTATCGTATGATTAATGCTCGCTTTAGGATTAATATTATCCTTCTTTATTACTCATCCGATTCTTCATATAAGACATATTTGAAGAATTGATTTTGGTAAAAAATATAAGACATAGTTTTCACATTTGTTAATCTTTTTCTCATCTATCCTTATTGAAACTCCTTCAATAATAATTAAGGAGAAGAGAGAAAGAAGGAATAAAGAAAAAGGACTAAGATATTTTAGAAAATACATATCATATTAATTAATTAAACTAATTTTTTTAATTTAATTAAGTTAGGTAAATGTCTTATATTAAGGATAGGAGGGAATATCTTTTTTATTTCCTCAATATATGCAAAAGAACTAGAGTTGCTTTTCACGTGGCCGAAATGTCGAACTCTAAATATGGAGGCAAATATATATATAAAGATACACGGAGAGAACTGTGTTCAATATTAACATATAGATTACCTAACTTTATAGCTTGTTTTAGCTAGGACTTAGGAAGAAGTTTTGACTAAAACAAATTGAATATTAACTACTACCTCTTGTTTCAAATGTAGATCAAGATATTTATAATTAAAATATACCAATAAAAAATAGTTATAGGTAATTAGAATTTCAAACCTTTTCTAATGTTACCCCATTTTAATACTAGAAATTATTCATTATTTATTAGATAGAAGGTAAGTAGTTTCAAATTCAATATATACTCTAAAGGGCGATTTAAGTAAAAATTATTAACTATTTTTAACACCATGCAGAGTATATTATATAATGAAATATAAGATTTTGCAAAACATGATTTACATACATAAAAAAAGGATTTTTCATAAAACGTGCATTAAATTTAAGACCAAGGGGAGTATTTGGTTAAAAAAAAGAACTCATTGATGAATTTTTATATGAGCTCATGACTCAGATGGATCTATATTAGAACAGGAGAGCGTATTGATTAAGAAAAAGAAACAGAGTAATCAATTAATGAATGATTAAGAATGAAAGGGCGGCGTCACGATTTATATTTATAAGAAAGTCAAAAAGGTAAGAGAGTGGGCATAGAAAGGAAAAGGCAAAGGGCTGCTGCAAGGAAGTTGAAGCTTGATTGGCCGAAAACCTAAAAGGAGTGGATCAATAGTTACACCTTCCTGCTTCCACTTTCAAAACGTGCACGTTTTGATTTTTCCCTTTTGACTTTTGAACCCAAAAAGGTAGATGCCCAAGAAAAGGTAATTAAAAGGCATTGACCTTTCAATCCTTTAATACTAACATATACTAGTATTTCCCAGGAAAAACAAAAAAAGGCCACATGCCATTTTAATTGTTCAAATGACAAAACACACAAAATGCATATTATTAGTTACTCCTGAATGATATGATTTATTATAATTAAACTCACTCTATGTCCCAGTACTTTAATTCTTCTAATGAGTGTAATTGGTTTTGGTTCTTTTTTTCCCCACCCCTATGCTTTATGATGTCTCAAGCGATGGCCCCTATAATTTTATAAAGAGATTATATCAAAGCTTAACATCTTAAATTTGATAATGTCACATTAATTCCGTTAAATAGATTGATATGGACTGTTTACTAAGACCGATGTGATTTACATGTTTGGACCCAAACCAAAATTTGTTACAAAGTATATGTTTCAAAACAAAAATTTATTATTATAAAAAAAAATTATTACTTAATTAATTGTTAAAAGTACATGGTTTTGGAGTGAGTTTAACTTCTTAAATGCAACTTAAAAGCATGAGGGAAGATAAAGAAATCAATCTTGATTGAAAAAATAAATTTTGAACGGAGAAATCAATTTTCAACAATAAAATATATTATTTTCAATATTTAAATCTATGCTTTGTTTTCTTACTCTCAAATTTGATTCATCAATTTTAAATGAATTCAATATATAAGATTAAGTCATCTAACTTTTCTGTATATGGATATAAACTTATAATATCTATGGATGTGTTAAGTTGAAAATTGATTTCTCCGCTCAAAATAAGTCTTATCAGTCAAAGTCGATTTTCTTTATCTTTTGTTATGCGGTTAAGTTACCGTTTTTCATCGGGTTAAATCCACTATAAGTCCTTATATATTTTAACAAGTTTTAGTTTTGGTTCATATACCTTGAATGAATTTTGATTTCGATTGTAAGCTATATCAGTCCTAAGGTGTGTTTGGAAGAGCTTAAATTTGAGAAATAAGTCCTTATTACGCAAGCCGAGAAAAAACTCCTCTCACATACTTACCTCGTATACCGTGAATCACGAATTATAAGCACTTATTACCTAAAAATAAGCTCTTTCAAACGAGCAACTAATCAGCAATATGCCAATTAAGTGACACATTAGCGACATAAACATTGTTAAGTTCAAATCCAAGTTTTTTATAAAACTATAGGCACCAACTTTCGGACAACATAAAATTTACAGAGAAAAACAATCAAACAGAGAAAAACAATGAAAAAAAGTATGGTATCAAAATTAAATTCATTAACCCATTTATTATTGAATTTTGTAGAGATAATAACATGTAAAAGTTCATTATCGACATATGACCGCTGTTTTTTTTACTCAAAATATTCACTTTGCGCGCCCCACATTCAAATGTACGTTAGTTTAATTTGATGAACTAGAGGAGCATTTTCTTTCCATGATAATGAAAGCAATTACTCCAAAGACGCAAGCTGATTTTTTTAAATTTAGTTTTATAACGTGAACAATATAATGGCACGTAATTAATAGCCGCATACATAGAATTCGAGGCGATACCAAACAAAAATCGGACGTCTTCATTTGAAACATAATTCTTCTATTCCCATCGATCGATGCATTGCTAAGTTTGGTTGAAAGAGTAGGAATTGCCACCTAACAATACATGAACATCTCTGCCTGCTGATTCGAAGTAACAATAATATTTCAAAATTTCACCTACCTCCCAACAATATGCTAATCAACCTTCCATTAATCAATGAACATCTCTGCCTGCTGATCCATCTATATATATACTAGAATAATTAAAAAGACCAAGCACAATTTGAATTTTCATAGGACGACAAAAATTAAGGACGTTAAACATATACAATTCTTTGGTTTTTCATATTATTAGATCATTAACATAGAGAGTGCCCTGCTGGTACCATTAATCTAATGACTGCGTATATTCTAAGAATTATACGTTACGATGTGACATTTTGATCCCATCCCATTGTCAAAATCCATGCCTCAACTACCTTCATGAAATGTTAACCACTACCTCCCTCCTATATTAAAGATAGTTATGACTTAGATTTGATCTTAAATATAAGGTTCTAATCTATTTTATTTCTTAAATTTATAATTTTTTTCTCATAGTATCCTTATTGATTGCACGTATTAAAGGGCTTATCCAAAAATACTCATGATGAAAGATGATATTTTATGAAATCAACTCATATTTGTTACAAATAATTTATATAACTAACTTTCTCATCATAATCTATCCAAATTAATTATCTAGCTTTTATATCAAGGATTAGAGGTAATACTACTTTGCTTTGCCATACCAAATTAAACACCAATATATTGGTGGCAACCGAAAGAAAAAAACACTAATATATTGCAACTTGTGCATGCTTAGACGTAAATATCACAAAGTGCTTTGATATTCTCAAAATCAGCGACCATGAATTGAAGAAAGATGTATAACAACTATATGATTATGAATTTGAGAAGGGATGGAGCTAGAATGAATTAATATTGACAAATGATGGAGTGAGAAAGAGGCATTGATTATCCCATAAAAGAATAATATCTTTAAAATATATCAACTTGTGTGGCTAGCTAGCAAGCCGATGAGATCACTTTAATGTCATGAAGGAGGTTTTTTTGGAGCACTAGTTTTGAATTAGATAAGTATATAGTCGGTGACGTGGTCCAGGAAGAGTGTCACCTTTCACGCACACACATACATACACAATAAATTAAAATTAGCAAGCTAAGTATGGGGTTGGGGTCCCTCTAATATGCACACTTCTCTTTTTGTGGAAACATTTGTTTCATGTTCTCTTGTTTCTTTGTGCCCAAATATCGATACTCTTCTTGAATGCAACTTTTCACTTCACTCCCTCATATTCTGCCAAATAGATAATTGTTTCTAGTATATTCATGAACATATTACACCACTAGTTGTTTGTCTTTGTCCCCCAGATTCGTGAAAACCCCATTGAACCCGGTCCGACTACTGCTATTATACATAAAAACTCCTTTCCATATATAAACCTGTTAATGCATTCTTAGGAAAACTAAATTCCCATAAATATGAGTTTTCTTACTTTAGTTTGGGTTGTCAAGACTCAGTACCAAGTTGGTAATATATATATATAGAATTTATATGACCTTTCCCTTATTGATGATGCATCTCCACAAAAACTTAATTACTGGAAACATTACAGGTTCATCATTCGACTAATCATCTAAATTAATCAAGTCGAACATTGTCTCTGGGTTCTTATTCTGAATGAAATTTTTGTTATTACTATGGAAATTAACCGTACAAGGGCTCCATTTACCCTTGGTTTCCTCACATGCCTCGATTATTTTATCATTTTCATAGACAGCCAAGCATAAAAGAGATGGGATTATCTTACAAAAACTGGGACCATTACCCTCTTTGTCCTCTTCGTGATTTGAGACTCAGTCTCGGGTCTCGTACTTAGCTATATATGGATAAGAAGGAAAATAAGCTCGCTTGAATATCTCTAATCTAATGCCTGTGTGATTTATCTGTAATAACAATATAATAACCCTTCGACCAACGACTTGTTAGTTAAGACGGTAAGCGATCTCACTCTCATAAAGAGGAGAATACAACTTCAAATCTTGGGAACCGCATTTGTTGGGAGAGAAATAAAAACTCTTTGCATTCCTAATCTCGAGAGGGGAAACCTTTCTTTGAATCAAAAAGAGAATATAATAACCCTTCCTCCCACACAATAGAAGGCATTTCAAATCAGATTTTTGTTTATTTTAATTTGTTTTGTTCTGTTTCAAACTTACTCCCTCCTGCCTACAATATAAGTTGGTTTTAAATTGACTTAATCCATAATATAAATCGTTTGGAGAACAATTAATGCATATTTGTCAAATTTGCTCATGTAATTAATGTTTAAATATGATTTCTTATAATTTTCTCTCTTCTTCAATACCTCATTTAATATAGGTAAAATTGAAAAGTTATTCTAATTTAAGCCAAATATAATTAGTTAACTGCCATTTTTTGTTTATGTTGAATTAGTTGAAATCCCTTGTATTATAATTAGAGGGAGTACTTCATTATCAATCCTTCTTTCTTTTCCTCCGTTTGGTTTGTTGCTTTCACGTGGGTGCTTAATTAATGTCGACGGATAACTATAGGCATCCACGCAGTGGGTGATTAAATTAATTAATCATTGCTTTGATGATCAACCTCAATGTATAATAATCAACTATATTATAGCCTAATTATTTGATGCACCATTATTTAAAATCACATATTTCCACATGTAGTTCATGTGATGATTCCCAGCAACGATTTAAGAAATGGAAACTCTCAAAATTTGCGAACCACTACTCTTGCTAGCCAGCTTCATCATTCATAAATTATGCCGAGAAGCACATGGCATAACGACGGACATGACATTTCAAGAACAATGGTCAATGCTCTATAGTTTAGATTTTTTTTGTCATACAAACGGGGTGGTTGCCAAGGTGAAATTGTAAGAATCGAAGTTAATCTATTCAGAAGTGCAATAATGTGATTTAGTTTTCTTCTGAATAATTTATTTTTCAGCATGCTCGTCGCCGTTTAAGAAAACTAGATACATAAGGTATTTAGGTGTCGTACGTCTATGGAATAATACAGTTAACGAATGAAAGAAATTGAAGACAGATGTAAGGACCAGCCGGGTGGAATACTCCGACAACATACTTCATGAAAACATAAGTGCAGGACGAGTGGTTTCTACACAAAGGTGTTGGAGATGGAGCCTTCTGGTACTTTGTCTTGTTCATTAATCATTAATAGCATTATTTGTCATGTCTTTTTTTTCACGGTGCAGACGTTTTCTTTTATGAGACGTGTGGATTTGTCTCTCATCCATTACCATTGCACTTGCATCACAACTCAAACTGATGGTCGCCTACCAATTGGGGCCATGACGTCTATCTATTACTTAAGGTGTTAATCAATTTTTTGTCCCGGTCTTCCGTCCTGATCTCGAGTAAATCAGGACGGGATTTTCCCGTTCCGAAAATTTCAGGATCAAGAATGTGATTTCGGGATCGAGATCGGGAATGAGACTTCTAGATCCCGATTTTTTCCCAATCCCAAATATATATATGTACATTTTTTTAAAAAAATATTTAAGAAAACAAGATCAAATGTAAAATAAAATGTGAAAATCCCTAACACCCTTAAGGTAATATCTATTCATTTAGTTTATTTAGTTAATTTCGTTTATTATTTATTAAATAATTCTAATTTTTTGTTCTTGTCTTTATTCTTTTTGAAGCTGAATCGACAACTTTAAGCATGTATTGGACTAATTATATATTTGTATTAGACTTATTTGGTATAATATGATATTAGACAAATTATATATTTATACTAGACTAAATAAAACAGAACAAAAAATTCAATATAGAGATTTTTTAAAAAAAAGGAAATCCGGGATCGGGAAATTCCCAATTTCGATCCCGAAAATTTCCCGATTTTCTGGATTGTGAAATTTTTGGGATCGGGAATGAAACTCCTTTCCGAACACTTTTTGAAATCGGGAATGGTGTTTCCCCCCGAACAGCCCTACTATCACTTCTCAGGTTCATCTGGAAGCAACTCTCATTGTCTGATTTATTTCATTCTTCCATAAAAAGTCCCAAAGGTACTTTATAATTTTAGTACACCCTTTCAAGCTAACATTGTATTAACATTTGTTTATGAACAGTATTAACATGGTATTATAGTACACCACACCCTCTCATATTAAAATAATTCAAGCCTTTTATCCCTCATCAAATCTTTATAATTTTAGTGTCTTGCATAAAAAGAAAATCCAGAACTATTTTTCTTATTAACATATGTAATTTCAAACGATCATAAGTTTAACAAATATGGTGTCGAAGTTTGTCGTCCTCACTGTCACGGGTTTTTTTTTGATACTGAAAGGTTTAGGTAGATTTAGCACCAGTCCCCTACTAAGGCCAGGGTACGGCCCTAGGGCTCTTTGAGTGCTTACAAGGGACTTACGAGATCGCCTACCAACGAGATCTCCCCATCAGTTAGAGGATTCGAACACACTCCCTTCTGATCAAAATGACAAGACCTTAACCAATTATGTCACAAGTCTTTGGCACAGTCACAGTTGATTCTTCAAATGAAACATATTTTACTTTTCTTGGAAGGGAAACTATATTGAGCCTGTGGTGCCACCGCTATGTTTCTTTTCTGTTGACCAAACCAAACGACTTGACATTAATTCAGACATTGAAAACGAAGCCCAAAAGCCCACAAATTAACTGGGGGACAGTCCAATTTTATAGTTGGAATTTCTTGGCCCAAAAAACCAAGCCAAACATGGAATGAAGAAAAGATTGGGAGCATCTCTTGTCTGTTATGCTCTGGATTCTCTCCCTCCTACTCTCCTTCCTTTCGAATTCAGCTAATGACCATTATTGTATTCCCAATTCATGTTTAGTCATTAATGTTTGCAAAATCAAGTCATCGTCTTGCCAGTGGTGGCGGTAAGCCACAGAATGGAGGGCCCTGCTCTTGGCTGCGGCTATAGCCATATTCTGTGGATTTGGTTGCGGTCTGCCAATCCTTTTCTTTCAAACTACACCGTTTTGGTGTAGTTTGGGGGTAAAGGGGTGGGGTTTTTTTTTTTTTTTTTTTTTTTTAAAAAAAAGATATAGTATTTTGAAATATTTTTTTGGAAGTATCTAGTATCTTAAAATATTTTTTAAGTAACATACAGTATCATAAAATAATTTTTAATACTTTAACCCCTTAAAATATGTTTTCAGTTGTATCCAGTGTGTTAGCAAACTGATTGTAATTTAACTCTTAATATATTTTAAAGAGTTCAAAGCACCAAAAAAAATATTTTAAAGGGTTAAAAACATCAAAAAAATATTTTAAAGTGATTTTTGGAACTAAAAAAATACATTAAAAGTTAAATTGCAATCAATCTGCTAACACACTGGATACAACTGAAAACATATTTTAAGGGGTTAAAGTACTAAAAATTATTTTATGATACTATATGTTACTTAAAAAATATTTTAAGATACTAAATACTTTCAAAAAAATATTTCAAAATACTATATCTTATTTTTTTAAAAAAAAAAACTCACCCCTTTACCCCCAAACTACACCAAAACGGTGTAGTTGTAGTTTGGGAGAAAAGGATTGGCAGCGGACCGCTAGGCAGCGGACCGCAGCCAAATCCATATTCTGTCTCCATTCTTCCACAGGAGCAACCCCACAGTTATTGTAGTCCCACTGCAGTTTCACATCAGAACCAATCAGCCAAACAACACAATAGCTTTAATTGAACGCTATGCAGCATAATTAGTTCTTCAGCAGAACTTATAGAACTAATGGGAAATCGTTAAAAAATACGCAGTACAGTGTAGAATGACATCCGCATAAATTGCATTTCCATCTTTAAAAACCAGTCTTCCGTCTTCGTGGATGCTTTCAATCTGCATTGTTCAACACATTTTGATCAACCATTCTAAGCAGCATTCACCAAATCAAATATAAATTGATTGGTCCTTGTGATCAACATCCAATTCTCACCATTGATGAGGAGATCTTTCCAAGTTTATCGTCTTCAACAGACCTAGAAGCAACATGGACTTCTTTAGCAACTCAAGAAACTTCTATTGAGATGTCGACACCACTAGAGGCATTACCTATCACAACCACAACCTGCCTATCCGAAGAGTAATGGGAAAACTAGATCAGAAATTACCAAATCATGTTAACAGCAAGATCGTCATTCCAATAGCTTTTTCCTTGAAATATTTGAGCTCCGTGCAAGAGGAAGCTTAATATGATTTTCTTTTATAGATCTCTCCAGCTATTATATTTGAGACAAATTAGAACTTTATAAAACTCTTATATTGGCAATCGTCCATTGATTTGAGACACTTAGGGGTGTTGATGAGGCTCAAATCTCCGTAATGCCTGTTCGAGTCTGATAAAAAAATGTCAAGCCCAACTCTAAAAAATACGCCTATAAAATATTTGGGTATCTTTGTGCCAGGCCAAATACCAGGCAAGGCTGGGTACCGGGCAAGGTGTATTGCCCTGTCGAAAATGTGTATATAATTATATTTAAAAAATTATATATTGTATATATAATTAAATAAGTATTTACTTACCATTTAATTAAAATTTAATAAATAAACATATTTTGTATTTACTAAGCATATAGACATATTTTTTCACGCACGTATTTAATAAAGAAGTGGGTAAATTGAGTTTTTGAAAAGTAAATTATTTTCAAATAATAAGCAAATAATGTCTATTAAATTAATTTATTTTATTGGCCCATGAATCGAATCTAAGTAATAAAATCTTAAAAGGATTATGACATAAAATATGTTTTTGAAATACCAAACTATATATTTTTTTCCTGTATTATTATTATTATTATTTAATACTTCATCATTTTTCAATTTTTGGGCATACAAGTCTGCCCTGCCCAACTCGAAATTACTTGGGCTTTCATTGGGCAGGGTTGGGCAACAGGCTGCAAAATGCAGTCCCTTCTTCTCTGGGCTAGATATCGGGCATAGTTCATACCCTATCTTGCATATAAACACCCCTAAGACACTATAGCGTGCTCTTTTTCTGAAATGGACCATCAAAAACTTGATGCTACCAAATTTTAAACAGGCACTGTAAGTGTACGGGCCTTAAAATAGTAAACTGGTAAATCAAGGTTGTCTCATAGAGACTCAAAAATAATTACTTCCCAAGCATTAAATTTCCTATGTTCATTTAAATTGAGAAAATAAAAAATAATGAGATTAATGAGAAACTTAAAGATAAGAAAAGAAAATTTGTAAACTAGAGTTTTAAATATTTCAATTGAGACAAACCACTACAAAAAAAACGTGATTTAGTAGTGGTTAAAAATGATTATTAGTAGTGGTTTTAACTATTACAAGAAACATTAATAATGGTTTATAAAACCGCTATTAAATCGTATGTTGCAAGCGGATTTGTAGTGATTATATAAAACCGCTACTCAAGCAAAATAACTGTTACTTTATTTGTAGCGGTTTAATCCCACCGCTACAACATCGTAATAAACCATTATCTTTTTCTGGGATATTTGTAGCAGTTATATAACCGCTGCAAATATAAAAAAAAAAAATCAAGGTGGAAAAAGAAAAATGAAATTTTTTGGCTCCTTTGTAGCGGTTTATAAACGGCTACTAATATGAATTTCCTATAATTAGTAGCGGTTATAGAACCATTATTAATTTCACTAAAATTCAAAATTCACACAAAAAAATTAATTTCAGTTTGAAAAAGGCGCGTTAATTAGTAGCGGTTTAATAACTGCTATAAAAATTAAGAAAATTAAAAAAATACAATCATTTGTTTCAGGTTTTTTGATATTAAATTAAATAGTTTATTTTTTTAGTAGTTTAGCTAATTTAATTAGCTTATTATTCAATATTTTAGCTCATTTATAAATTAAAAGAAATAATTTAATTTAGTTGGATAAGTATAAAAATTGAATTGATAATATTATTAAGGATACGTATGTAATAAGGAACTATTATGTTGTCTACTACAATGTAATTGTGTATGAAAAATAGATAAAAATGAGATAAAGCTATGAAATATCTGAAAAAAATGGTGAGAATAAATTTTATGCGAAGGAAAGAAGTATTAAAATAAAATATTAAAAAACTTGTTACTATATTTGATCGTATTGTTAAGCTCATTAACTCATACCAAAAAATTTGTAAATGAGAGAAAATGAAAGAAGGGTAAGGTGAAAAGAAATGGGGAAGTGTTTGAAATGAGATGTGACAGGGGTATTTATAGGGATCCGCGTAGCATTTATAGCGGTTAATGTATCCATTTTGTATCGGTTTTTAATTAGTAGCGGTTCAAAAACTGCTACAAATATTATTTTATTTTTTAAATATTTTTTCTCATTTTTTTAAAAGATAAAAACATAATTTGAATTTGATCACTCATCCTTACCATTCATACAGAAATTATGTAGAAAAATTATTGTTAGTAATTTATTATTAAATTTTAAAAATTTAATTTAAATGATGTGGATTTAAAAAAACGCACCGTAGTAGAAGTAAATTGTCATTGCCTTCAGGGAAGTAGTTTTCAAAATTGGCTGGCTGAAATGACTCACTCTTGTAGGCGATGTTATCGCTTTCACCTATGTCGTAAAGGTCTCATGGCTTTAAATAAACAAACATGTACCAATCCCTGTGCCTCTTATTCTCGACATAATAAATTTGATGTGCCTCTGACACAAGAATATACGTCTCATCATCTTGAGAAATACCAATATGAATTGGTTGTGAGAAATTGACTGATGTGATCCCTAAGTCGTCAATTGTCAGTCCCTGAGAAGTAGTGGTATTTGCCCATAAACACTTGAACAACGTCACAGTGAAACGGCCTTGATAATTAAGTTCAACCACATCAAGAAGCTTTTTATAGTAAGGGACGCCTCCGAACTGCATATTGGCGTCACTGCTGCTCTCCTTGTCCCAAATGTGTCATAAACACCTGAATTTTGAGTTTGCAATCTTTAATCCCATGAAACCGTGCAAAACTTAAAATCATTGACATTATATGCTGTAAACCTTTTTGCATGATCAAGAGGGCCGATTGCAAGAGCTCTGAAATATGGTAAGTGTGGGTTGTGGTCATTTAGTATTTTACGTGCAAACTAGGTCGGGAATTCTTTGTAGACATTTTTGTCAACTTCTGAGGATGTTTGTGTACGGATCCTGAGTTAAGGCTTAACATGACTTCTGAATTCCCTGTAATTAATAATGGAAAGGAGATAGTGAAATGAAAGTGAAAAATGTTACGAAAGATATAGAATAATATGTGAGTGTACAATTCTTACTGTATGAAAGGTTCAACTTAAGTGCAATTAATCAAGATAAGTCTATGTGCTTGCAACTTCTCAGTTGCTGTTAGTTTGAAATTCTTAGTTCCTCTAACTGGTTTATCAACACGAGGGATAAATTCTCCTGATGTTGGTGCAGGTTCAGAACAATCGTCAACACGAGGTGGGCAGTTGAAAGCCGTCTCAAGGTCATCAAAGTACCTTGAACAAAAATACAGCACCTTATCCCCTATATAGCCTTCAGCTATAGAACCTTCTGGCCACGCCTTATTCCTCACGTGAGATTTTAATTTCCCAATGAACTTACGAAGTAAAGAAGAGAAAATTGATATTAAATGTTAAAAAGGACGACTAGCAAACATAAGAACTAACAATGAAACACATATTTAAAATGAATACATCTCAATTGGATACATCTATCGATATTGTATTGGGCCAGCGAGCTTTGTTTCATGAATGAGGTGGACTGTAAGGTGAACCATTATAGTAAAAAAAGGAAGGAGGAAAGATCATCTCCAAGTGACAAAGCGTAAGAATGATTTTGGACTGCAGTTGATCAAGCTCATCAACGATTAAAACCTTAGAACACAACTTCCGAAAAAAGAACAAAGTTCCACCAAAACGATGAAAACATTGAGAGGAAGTGCATTCTTTATAGTCAAAGGGAGTAACTGTTGCATAAGAATATGTGAGTCATGACTCTTCAGGCTAACAACCTTTTGAGCCTGCAAGTCAACATATCAAGAAATGTTGCTTAAATACCCATCAGGAACTTTTAATTTCTTCAACGTCGCGAGGAAAACTTCCTTGTTCGGTTTTGTGAGGGTAAACTTTGCCGGCTGAAATTTGTCATGCTCATCTGGCCAAGCGTCTTCACGAACTCCCACGACGCGTAAATCTTTCCTCGCTTGAAGGTAATCTTTTGTCTTGTCGAGTTCGTTAAACAACGTATATAACACATTATCGCAAACATTCTTTTCAATGTGCATAACATCAAGATTGTGGCGAAGTAAATTAGATCTTCAATATGGAATAGTGAACAAAACACTTATCTTCTTCCACTATTGAGGCGCCGAAGTCCTACACATCTTTTGGCGAGTTTGTGCTGAATTGTCGCTTTTTCCAAACTCGAAGTCAATATGCTTAAGCTGCTGTAAGATATCTCTACCGGACAAAGTCTGAAGAGGTCATCTTTTTTCTAGTTTCCCATTGAAGTGATTCCGTTACAATATGAACTTATGTTTTCCATCAAGAAACCTCTGATGCCCTTTAAAGCACCATTTTCAGCTGTGGGGAAGGCGCACTGCGTCAGTGTTAAAATTGCAAGCTGGACACGCCAACCCAGTATGCACATTCCAACAAGATAATGTGCAAAGGCCAGGAAAATCACTAATTGTCCACATCAAGGCTGCACACAAGTTGAACAAAGTCTTCCCGTAAGCGTCGTACGTCTCCATAGCGACATTCCACAGATCAAGCAATTCCGCAATAAGCGGTTAGAGATACACATCGATGTCATTGCCAAGTGCCTTTTTTCCTGGAAGGATCATAGATATAATGAAAGAGCTTTGTTTCATACACATCCAAAGGATAAGTTGTCGGGAACTAAGACTACCGGCCAAATACTGTAACTTGTGCTAAGATTCCCGAAAGGATTGAAACCGTCGGTCGCCAATGCAAGCCGAACATTTCTAGGATCAGTCGCGAAATCTGGAAAGTCGTTGTCAAATGTTTTCCAAGCATCTGCATCTTGGGGATGTCTTAATTTACCATCTTCATTCTTATCAACGGCGTACCACCTTATATGCTCCTCAGTTTTAGACGGCGTAAATAATTTTTGTAGGCAAGGTTTCAAAGGGAAGTACCTGAGAATCTTTGCAGGTTTCTTCTGCTTTTTCCCCTTTCGAATTGTCTTGTACCTCGATGTGTGGCATCTTTTACAAGTTTCTCTGCTGGAATCGTCTCCTCAATACAGCATACAATCATTGGGGCATGCATCAATTTTTTGATAGTTCAACTCCAACATGTTGATAATCTTCTTGGCCTCGTAGAATGTTGTGGGAATCTTAGCATCGGGGAATGCATGTTGTAATAATTAGAGCAACATCGGCATTCCCTTATTTGTGATTCCACACAAGCACTTGATATGATACAATTTGATCAAGAAAGATAATTTAAAATATTTTCGACAACCTTGATATAAAGGATGATCTGCTTCATTCATCAAGCTGAAAAAATCCTGAGCTGCTTTATTCCTCATGGACACCGGCTCAGAACCTTACACTTCTTCGTTGAAGTTGTCGCCTTGAAATCCAAATGCATCACGCACAACATCATTCATAGGATAATCTTCATATAGTTGAACGCCTACTTGAGAACTTCAAGGAAGAGTATCATCATATCTAATGCCGACCTTCTCACCATGAACTGCCTAGAACGTATAGTCCTTCGGGAAAGGCTTCAGAAGCAAATGTTCCTTAACAACATTTCGTGCATGCCACTTCTTGAACTTGCATCTCCGACACGGACAGACAATCTTGTCGTTATAGCTGGTGTGAGTGAATGCAAAATCCAAGAAATTGTTTAATTAGTACAAATATTCCAGAGAATTGCGTGGCAACCTGATCCATGACTTATCCATAGCTATTAGTGAGAGAGAAGAAAGTATAATGAAGAAGATGAGTAAATAAAGAATGACGAGTGCTTGGAACCTTATATTCTAAATTTCCAACGTTTAATATTTTGTAGCGGTTCATAACCGTTACGGTGCTAAACATTTGTAGCGGTTATATGTATAAAACCGCTACTAATTTTTAAGTTGTTGAAAATCAAATTGAAGAATTAGTTTTAAATTTGTAGTTGTTATAAGAAAAATCACTACTAATATACATTTGTAACGGTTATACATAAGTAACCGCTACAAATTTGCATAAAGTGGGAGGAAATTCAAAATTGAAAAGTTGAGTATTTGTAGCAGTTATTTATATAACCACTATAAATAGTCAACAATTCAATTTTGAATTTTGCAACACACACATCTTTACATTTGTAGCGGTTTTTGCATTAACCGCTACAAATATGGAACTATATTTCAAAAACTCAATATATATATTTATATATTTGTAGCAGTTATATTATAAAATCACTACAAATATAATAAAATTACATTTGTAGTGGTTCTTGTATTAACCGCTACTAATATATATTTGTAACTGTTTTTCATATTAACCGCTACAAATATATATATATATATAATTTATTTATTTTTAGTTTTAGAAATATAAATAATATTGTTGCCATTAATTCACAAATTCAATAACGCAGTCTAAGAATATAAATATAACTATGGTAAACGCAATAAGAATCTAAGTTCTGAAATAAAAAATTATATATATATTTATTTCAAATATTTCAAAAAGAAAAAAATAAATATGTCCTAAAATAAGTAGCTGAGGGCTGATCATCTGGTGCTCCCTCAGGTAGGGCTCTCTTAGGTGCTGCTGGATCGAAGCATTGGGCAGAGTTAACCGTACCATCATCATTAGGAGGAGGAGTAGTCTGGACAACGAACCGAGGGACAGGTGGATCCTATGGATACTACGTGTCCGGGAACAAGCGACTCCACGACTGCTCGAACATGTTGTTCGTGATATCACGCCACTGCGTCTGCTGAGCGTTGATCAAATCAGCCTGCCGCTGCATCTATTGTATCTGCTGTAGATTCAGCTACTGCATCTGCTGCTGCTGTGGAGCCTGTGTTCGTTCCAAATCTGACCACAGCTGCTCAACAGACTCGTCCCTCGGATGTCTAACCCCTAGAGCTGCCAGCCTCAGAGTCGGCGCTCCTGCCGTAGACCATGCCAGGTTTGGCGCCTATCCCATCCCCCGCACGCATCCAGGGTGCTCAGTCTGACCCAAACCCACCTTCCAAGGAGCCGTCGGGTCCATTGACCCCTGTGACTCCTTGGCTTGGGTCTCTCGCAGCTCAGGCTGTGACTGCTGCATCTGCTCCTGCCATTTTATAAAACAATTACTTATTAGAATTTTTAATTATTAAGTTGGTTTTATAAAAATTATAATAATAAAATTACTTATAATGGCCGCCTCTGTCTGATGAGAGGTCGGAGTCCCGTCCCAGTGTTTGTGTGTGATAGCGTACAACTGCCTATAGTCCGTCTGACGATTCTCCTGCTATGCCTTCCTCTCCTAAAACAATTATAAAATTCAATTAGTATTATGAAATAACCAGCTAAAAGTCAGTGATATTATGAAAAGTTACCAGCTTGTTGTAAGTGACAGCAAAGGTCTTCGATGCTACTGTGTGGTAGATCGTGTGCTGCCCACGGCACCTAGTGTTCCTCTGAGAAAGCGCTTGGAAAAAACAATATTAAATGTATCAAAACAATATAAAACATTTAAAATTAATAAAGTTCAAATTAAAATTAATTAAATGTAAATTATAATTTAATAATTAACAATTACAAAATTATATATAAATAATCTAATAAATACATTACCCGCCCCTCAATGCTCCTCCTGAACTGGACGAAACTCGTCCAGTCGTTCGGCGGGACGTTGTTCGGGACACTCTTGATCAGTTGCTCCAGAGGCATCGTTCTATCTTTATCCACATCGTGGAAGAGACGATTCCTCCTATTCCTCCAGTAGTCACCTATCTTCATCAGGGTGTACCTCTTCCAGTTGGGCCGGATGGCAAACCGCAGCTGCAAAAAATTATTTAAATATCAATAATTACAAAAATCCTATTAAAAAATATTAATTAAATATTATCAATTACTTACACCACCTCCTCCCAAGCCAAGTCCTTCGGCCTTTTTGGAACGTACCTCCACGTCCTGAAGTGAAGGGGGGACCGCATCTAATTCGAGCCCAGCTCGTTCAGGAAGCGGTTGAATAGGTGACCCCCATTGTCAATGGGCTGGTCTGTGCCTTCATTCCACTGCACTACAACTCATAGTGTCCGGTTTATGCTGTTTAGACCGGCCACGTCCAGCCTTCTCGTGGACACGTTTCCCTGCTCATTTGCACAATTTACCGCACGTTAGATAAATTGTAATTCAAATTTAAATAAATAATTTATTAAATAAAAAAAAATTATTTACCTTGGACCTGCACCTCAAACCCAGTAGACCGCGAAGACGACCCTCGTGGGTTGTTCTGCTCCCGCGCCTCCTCCTCACCGAGGAATTGCTCCATCTCTCTGATCCCAATCGGAATGTTGAAGTCCTTGTTCGCATCATAGTCCTCGACGCTGATATCTCTCTTCCCCAAATCAAGTACTTCTGGTGCAGTCGTTTCTTGTTGGATCGTCTGCGGTGCCTGTGGTAGGGTCGACTCTTGTGGGGGGAAGGGTTGAAATGCAGCAGTTGCCCTCTTTCCGCTCTGCCCCCTGCTCTACTACTGCTACCCCACAAAATCAGTCTGGGGACTTCGTGCATCTTCCCCATATCCTGTCTTGAAGCCATATCAACTACAAAAATTAAAAAAAAATATTTTAGTCACATTATTATGCAAAAATATAATAAAAATAAAAATATAAATAAAATACGTATTGTCTCCGTACCTCAAGTACAAACAACGAGAAATACTGCAGCAAAAACTCTTCTACAGACATCTAACGCTCAAATCTAAAAGAAAACACTCAAAGAAACTTCAGGAAACAAAATGACCAATCGGAAAAGTGAAGGGGGGTGGCAGCTTTATATAGTGGCGGCTTTTGTAGCGGTTCTTGAAATAACCGCTACAAATAAGCTAGGGTGGCTAAACTTTGTGGCAGTTCTATAATAACTACTACAAATTACAAAAACGTTTGAAGTTTTGTAGTGGTTATGGTACAAAACCGCTACAAATTTTGAGACATCTGAAATTCTGTAGCGGTTATAACTTTATAACGGCTACAAATAGGCGACCTTTCAAATTTCGTAGCGGTTTAATTGGTTAAACCACTACAAATAACAGCTACAGTGTTGGCGCGTTTTGGTCGCGCCAAGTGGCGGAAAATTTGTAGCGGTTATTATTTAGTAACCGCTACAATTTTACCGCTACAAGTTTTGACGGGAAATGCGCGCCATATTTGTAGCGGTTTTTTATACTTAACCGTTACAAAAAACATTGCCAATTTGTCGCGCCACTTGGCGCGTAACTTGTCGCTACAAATTTATAGTGGTTTAGGTTTTAACCTCTACAAATGTTAATATTTGTAGCGGTTAATTGTAACCGCTACAATGTCACCGCTACAAAATGTCAATTTTTTTGTAGTGAACAACTTAGAGCGATTAATCCTCTATTCAAGTTTTAGAGCATATAATTACCTAATTAAATTCACTTAATATTAACTTGTTAATCTAGAATTTTAATAGATATAAGTATCTCCTGATCACTTATATCCCTCTCTTAAATTAAAATTATTATTCCTAATAATCTATTCAAGAGGGAATAATTATCCAAATTTACTCTAATATGACTATATGGGTCAAATAGGTATATTCCTATTCTATTAGCAACTTAGAATAAATTTCAATCCCATATTACTTAATTCTATGGTTCAATTAAGATCCCTTTCTCAAGTGTAATCAAAATTCTCCAATTTCATACTTAACGGTAATCAAACACTAAATTGGTAAGATATAATAAGATTAAATAAATAAGAAAATATTAAGCATAATTTAAGGATTGTGGCGAATCGCTGTCGTTCCTTTCTTGCTCCAGTCCGAACAGCTCACCCTGCGCGCGCGCGCACACATATATTGATTAATGCGTGTTGCCCGTCAAAAATCTCTTCCACGCCTCTGATCCAAAATCCTTTTAAATCTTTATCTAATTCTCTTCTTCCATTAATATCTTCTATATAGATATATAATTTCACTTGCCAGCTCATACGCCTTCAGATATGGAGTCTTACACACACACACACACATTATCATTCTTTTCCCTTTCACAATGTACGCTCCTTTATATATATATATATATATATATATATATATATCTTTACTTCTAATTTTTCATCTCCTAAATATCATAATATTTCCTGCAAAACAAAATAGCATATGAGCATATCTTCTATCAAAAACTCTTATTATCTTTTTTTGATTGGAGAGGAAAAATATATAAAAGATAATTAAATAGGTATAAAATATTCTTAAATTTAATTAAATATATCTCAAAATCTACACCTATTTAATTATAAAATATATACTTATCATACCATCAAATTATCAGAATATATTTTCATTCTTAAAAGAAAGTTAAAGAATGAATAGTTGACCATCCACCTCTTACAAGATTTATTTTAACCAACCTAGTGCTGTATGGGAAACCCTAAAACTATGGTTTTAAAAGTCATTTTCTATAAGTTAATATAAAACTCCTCTCACATACTTATCTCCTAAATCATAAAAACACTTATAAGAAGAGCTCAAACACACATGCACTTAATTAAAAATTGGCAAGAGTGGAGCTGTTGCCAGAAACATAAGGGGATGTGGGGTCTTGTAATCTTGTTATTTATAAGCGAGGGCCATAGCAATACAGAATATGGAGTACATCTTAAATTACAATTCTCTCCTCGTTATTGGGCGCATTTCCAGTTACTCTCTAATGAAGTTTCAAATTGAGAGTAGCAGGGCATGTCCATAAACCAAATTACAACAATACGCTTGTGAATTGTGATGCATGTATTCAACTATATGGACAAGATTAGCTTACGGAAAACGATAATAAGGGCAAAAAAAAAAATATTGTTAAAAGATGACATAAAACTGCAGTAACAGATACTCAACAACTTATGGAATGGAAAATGAAGGAGCCTGATACATACTTGATCTTGAAAGGGCTCGGGTGTACGATAATTATGGCTATGCATCTGCTTCCCTGGACATACTTTTATGCCTGGATGCAACACAATTGCCACAAGGAAACCATCAATATTCAAAAAAGAATGAATCGAATGTTGAGTCTTATTTGTGAAATCAATCAAATAGGAAAGATAAGCAACCGGGAATATCAGCTATGGGAGGCTGTATGAAATGTCCACTGCAAATGACCAAAGCGTCGTAAATTTCATCCACACCAACCCCACTTCGTCCTTTTGATCTTACCCTCCATTTCCCACCATCAGCCAACTTCGCAGCTACAACCTTTGTCTCGAACTGTACCAATTCATTGAGGTAGTCAAACTAAACGTTTTTATATATATGCATTATCTTTTCTTAATGGTGAACTAAATAAATTTATGTAATCATTATTACATTGCATTCCATTCCATTATCTCTAATTCCATAAATCAAACGGACCCTAAGTGTATGTTTAAATAAGTTGGGCTAAAAAGAGATTTTGGACAGAATAAATTTAGCAAATAGGATTTTGGGTTTGGATGTTTTTAAAGGTAATTTTGACTAAATAAAAATATCGGAAGGATTATAGTCATAATTCGTTTTATATGGGAAAATTAATAAAAACAATATAAGTTTTATATGATGCCTTTCTTGACTAACTAAATTTCATATGATATAAAATTTGATGTATCAATTACTTATTTTAAGTAAATATGGTCATCATAAACAAATGAATTGATAAAACAATATCTTCTATTTTTAAAATCATATATTTATTTTCTAATATGATGGTTTTTATTATGGAGTTTTTTGTTAATAAAAATGATTTAATCATTTTCAATAAAAGGGCACTTATGTGCAATTAAAAAAGCAAAAAAAGATATTGTCAATAACTAATTGTCTTAAGAGCAACACCATTCATCATACTTCGATGAGGTCTAGATTTAAGCATGACGTTAACGTGTTTGTTTGTGTAAGTCTCCCTCCACTATGGGTGTGTTTGGAACAGCGATTGTCAATTGGACTTGTTGTGATGTTACTTTTGATAAAAGCTAAATTATGTAATGTGATTTGTGTTTGGATTGGCGATTGTCAATTGGGTTTTTGCAAAAATGAAAAAAAATGGTGTGTTTGGAACAATGATTGTCAATTGGGTTTTTGTGATAATGATAAAAGAGAAATGTAATTAAAAATTATAAAAAATTTATAATAGTTTAAGTTGGGAAATTAGACAATTAAAAAATGCACAATCTAATTAGAAAAATATTACATAACCAATTGTATGGTGCTCCAATTCCAAGCCTTTGATTTCATAGTGCATAATCAACACTCCTTGCTATGGGGCGGTGATGAATTTAGGCAAGGTAAAATTAGCAATGATTTGCTTTTACTCCAATTAATTTTGATTTGATAAAAACTACCCTTCATGTCTGTACTGGGAACATGTTTTGAACAAAAGAATGGAATAGGATACAGTTCGATTTATAATACAACTATACACTAAAATAAGAATGGTCACTGCATTGCAATCCGTTCCCCCAATTTACATGCCTATAAATTACGTCAAAACAATAAGATTTGATTTAGACGTCGTGTCGTAATATGGCATTGGAAATAATAGTTTCAGTACCCCAAAACAATCAAATCGCAAATTTTTTAAATACAGAAAAATAACCTAGACAAATTGAGTAGCAAAATTATCACTGGGTAGAGTCAACAGCTCCCCAACGTTAAATTTTAATTTTTAAGAAAAATAAATAAATAAAGGATCACTGATCACCGGAAAGGAAAAAAGAACAAACACTTCATTAGTTTCATATCGTCAAAAACTACGCAATCCCTTAAACTGTAGACTTGTTTGCATTGATATACACAAGAATGGAGATTTCTATTAATTCCCCTTCCTGATAATTATGCTGCCCAAACACCGACATTGATGGTTCAAGATGCAAGAAGGATGGCATGTCATGCAGCAAAATGAATTAATCCAAATCCCTCCAGAAATTATTAATTCATCAACGCGGGAAGCAGGAAAGAGGCAAGTTCGGTAATTTACCGCAAGCAACCTCGGATCAGAAGTCAAACCTGGTACTTAGAAATAATGAAAGAGCCCAGATTCAATAAGAAAGCTCACCTCAGACACTTGGTAATCGTCGTTGCCGTCCGCCTCATCACTGCTGCAGGTGATTAATTTGAAGCAGGAAATCGATTTTCCCATGTTTCTCTATCTGTCTCCCTCGTAGTTGGTTTCTCAATATCTGATCGAGCTTTTGATTAAAGCTCCAGTATCGAGCTTGTTCCAAACGTGCATGTACAATGGATATTTTATCAAAAGCCCAATATCTAATCTGATCAACCAAACATAGAAAAAAAAATCACAACTAATAATTGGATTTTTGTATGCCCAATTGGGCTTAAGGGTGTCCAAAAGCTGCACCCAAACACACACACTTAATCTAGCATCATTTTCTACTGAACTTTTAAGAAATTTACCCGCTGCTGTGAAATAGCTAGGTACAATATTCTTCGAAAGTTTTACAACAAGTTTACTGTTTACTTACAGCTCACTCAGTTTCTTCTTTATACGGAGATTCTTGTATTCGCCTGTAATTTGAATGTTGATGAGATGTCATCTTCTTATGATTCTCTTCAATATATATTCTTTCTTTTTAGGGTTAAAGGATAAAATTGTCCAATTTTTTTAACTTCTAGAGTAATATTACCCCTAAAAAAACTTTCAAACGCCTAATGTTTTTTGGTGAAACATCCAGGATATTTTTGTCATTTAACCCTTCTTTTACTTGACGATTTGGTATAAGTAAAATAAAATTAAAAACGTACCAGTCAAGGGGGAGAGAGGCTCAAAGGCATGTCGGTTGCACGTGCTAATGCCCCTGTTCAAGCCATTGACGACTATGACATGCACCAGCTAGCCACACATATGACAAATTAACTTACACATTCCCGGAAAAAAATAGCAAGAATTACTCTCATGTCCTATACAATAATTGAAATAATTTAAAATCACTGAAATACTCTAGAGTCCTATGTCTTCAATTATAAATAAACTTGGTGTACATATATTAAAATGCACTTATTAGCTCAAAAAAATTTATCCATTTATGCAACGTCCCTGCCTGCAGTATTAATTATCAAGCCTCTTTGTTTTTTTTTTTAAAAGGTTGTACATAGTACTCCCTTCGCTCCTAAATATAAGATATAATTGACTCTTTTGAAAATATTAAGAAAACTAATTAAATTACTTTAAAATATTTATATTTATCGGTTTTTCTTCAAACTATTTTGCTTAACTTATAAGATGATATATAATCTAATGATACATAATATATGATATCGCTACATAACCTATTTTACTTCTTTAATTTCTCCAAAATTAGTCAACTCCGTCTTATATTTATTATTTAAGACCGGAGGGAGTAACTTAGAAAGAAGAAAGATGTTGGCCGGGCTCTAATTAATTGACGGCTGGTGATTAAATTCTTGGGATACGGTTCGTGCTCACCTTATCCTTATGGTTACCATGCATACTCAGCTCATATATTTAGAGGCAGTAGATGAATAAAGCGAGCCACATGAACATGTATAAGATTCCAATTATGGATTTGGCTGTAATTAACCACAGCTTGAGATGATGTTAATGACGTCGGTGTTTCGGCTGGTGGGCATCATTATTTGAAAGGAAAAATGAAGTAGCTGTTGTTAATTAATCATAGTTCATTGATGCCAGTATGAGTTGATAACAGCAGAGGCAAGTGAAGAAATATATGTGTGTGGCGCAAATAATTTCCATCCACTGTAAGTGATGACACAATGGCCGGGACACGATGATATATAAAAGAAAGTGATAAATTAAGGCTGGGTTAAACATAATTGATGGAGTGTAGGTGGGAATGTACGTAGAAAATAAAAGAGGGTGCGTACGTACGTATAAAGGGATCTTTCTTGGAAGATAGCCGTTGAGATTCTCTTGTCCCCACTCTCCTCTTTCCGTTCCTTTCATCTCCAACTCATTCTTCTTTCACTCAACCATTTGCTCTTCTTTCTCAATTTCACCATATATAGTCTCTCTTCTCTTAATCTTTATTTATACTAACTATTGTCATCTTTTATCATATGAGCTAGCTACGTTGGGCAGCCAATATACATGTTACTACATACCTTCGGTCCTTCATATATGATTTTCTTTGTAGTACAAATTACACAACGAATAAGATATTATATTAAAGACCGAAGGGTGTATCATTCAATTTTATATTTCATCCACTACCACCTTTGATATTCAATAATATGAGGTATTTGTCATAGGAGTGCTTTATAATAAAGACCATCTATATTTTTCTATAGAAGGTGCTTTATGATAAGGATAACTGTACATATGCTTGTTAGGATAATTTGTTGGTGTTTTAGATTTGAGATGGGAGGGAGTAGTAAACTTAGTAAATAGAGTGCTCCGTTGTTTTACAACAAGGCGTTAATTATGAAATCTTGATTGATTCTCTTGGCGTACTAATCATTCCCCACTAATTAATTGGCCTCCACGTAGACGCACATGCATGGATTTAGCAGAGCGAGGCAGATGGGCATTAAGTGGTAATTTATTCAGCAACCACCTCGAACCTCATTTACTTCACCTTCATAATACCCGCTCCCTATATATATTCTCCATTCGCTCATTTAACATAAACTTAATGCTCCTGACCCCATCAAGTCTCAAGCCTTTCGTATAATTTATGTTTACACACGAGCATACTGTACATTCATAAACAAATAAATAATATATGTATTTTTTTTCCATCTAATTTAATTAATGACAAACGGGACATTTAGCTATTGAGTTTATCACAGTGGCTCTACGAGAGGAGATAATCATCACCGCCAATTCTGGATGACCACCCATATATATTATCGTACCCAATCAGCTGTATATGTCGAAACAAATTAAAAGAGTGGGTTATGCAATCATGAATAATCTTATAATCAATCTTTGGTTTTATAATATATGTCGCCAATCAGTCTTTATCGTGCTGTTATTCTCGACATTCGCAAAGAAAAAACTAAAGATATAGAAAGGCCAAAGCGTTCGCACAGTTGTTAAAAGTTTGTTGTGATAGATGGATGGACATAGATGGCGACAATTTTGTTTATTTTATCTGTACCTCACATATAGATCTAACGTACTTTTCATATGCCAAGGTTGCTCCACAACTACACTTTAATGGTTTTCGGCTTTTTCCTGCAATCAGCGATCACATTAACACTACTTAATTGATACACACACACACACACACACTATATCTGTTCATAAGGTTCATAGATTAATTGAGCATTACGGCTACTTTTAACCTGAAACACTGAAAGTCTTCCTTTCTTATTGCATGGTTGTCAATTATATATCCGTTCATATCCATTTCGTATTATTATATTTAGTAACTTTTGCACTGTGAGAGTATACCTTAAATATTGAATCATTGAACGAGTTGAATATCAATATTAACACCGCACTCATGGAATTAAATTATAAGAAAAATCTCAATATGAGCTTTAATTTATTTCGTAAAAAATAAGAACTTCTTGTTTGGGGTCAACTTGCGACATGTTAATGTGGGACGGTCGGAAGAAAAAAGGGAGGGATAGGAGTGGTTGATTAAAAGGGAAGAAAATTTTCTAATGGCATGATGAGAAATTGAATCCAAGAGGCCAGAATATTGACAAAACCAGGCCCCTCCCTTCATCAATCCATTTGTCTATGGGCAAATCATTGTTCACGGGAACTAAAGCCAGTCTCGTCTCAATCTCTTCCTCTTATGTTCATCATTTCTTAACACCTTTAATTTCTCATCTCCATTATTCTTAATTTTAGGCTACTCTAATTTTTAAACTATAAACCAGTAGTTATTCCCGTGAGAGCGTTTAATTTCATCACATAATTGTTTCTGTTACTTTATTCCTCAATTAGAACAACACAGCAATTACGCTCACGCCCACATTGTGGTGGGTTAGCTCATCATCAAGTGCACCCGACACTATAGTTTGGTGGTGAATTTAATATTTTGTTATAAGAAGAATGAATATGACTAGTATTACAACAACATCAACAAAGGTTTATCCCATCATGTAATGTCGGGTAAATGGATAACATGACACTATTGTGCTCTATCAACAATCAAGTATTTTAGATAAATTGTTGGTTAAAAGATCTTGCTCAATAACTTTACTGAGTATTCTCTTCAGTTTTCCTTCATTTTCAGGAAACTTCACATTGTCTAATTAAACATTCTCACTAGCATATCTAATGACCTTCTTTGAACGTGTCCGATTAATATCAAATGATTTTCTACCATTTTTTGTAATATAAGCCAATTCTTCAACATATATGTTTGTTATGAATATTATCTAAAGGAAAATATATATCTAGATTGAGAAGGATTAAAAAGGAGGAATAATAAACAAAAAGATAGGAGGAAACAATGATGAAATGAAGTAGGGTTTGGTAGAAATTATTTGCAGAATAGATATGCTGGTGATGGAGCATAATTGATGGGACCTATAAATATGGTTGAGTGATTGCGTCCATCAGAAAGAATAGGGCCTACCACCACCATTGGAAGGGAAGAAGGAAGCATATCAGTGGAAGTTGAGGAAAAAGAGACATATGAGAGATGGAAATTATGGATCACAGTAGAGCTTCTGCTAATAATAATAATAATAATAATAGTACGACTACTGCTCATAGCCCACTCATAATCATGAGCCATCATTCGATAAGCGTCGGAGCATACTCCTTCAACACAATTTCATATTCCTCAAAGGATCCTCTTTAATGATTCATTGCCGGCGATCATATATATATATATATATCATCATCATCGTCATCATAAGCAAATCTTCCCATTTTCAATTCCATTCAGCCAGCATCCAACGTCTGTCTCCCTACCTCTTCCAGAAATCACAAATAAACTTCACACACTTTCCACTATTTATTACGCACTTCCTTTAACTATTAATACCTTTTCTGCTCTTTATAGTGAATCAGTAAGTCATCACAGTCACGGCCGAGTACTCTTCCACATTCAGCCACCTTTTTTCCCTCTACTTCCCTTGTTTTTACTTTCAACTATCTTTCTCCATAGAGCTAGGCAAAGTCACCATCACAATGAAGAGATCATCTCTAATATAGTGCTTACCTAAAGTATATTGCTGTCTGATCTCTTACGAGGAATTTATTATTAATAGTAGTATCACGAGAAGAGTGCTTTATTTTATTTCGTCCTCGATTAATGCGAAATTAGATTTCTGCGTGTAAATCTTTCAACTTGAAGATCTAGTTTGTCTTCAGGACCATTCTTCTATCTGCTGTCTTTCGATTTCGTAATGGTCGGCCACGTTATTCATTTTATCTTATATTTTCCTTAATACTATCTTCAGACTTGAAAATAAAACTAGTTGATTTTTTTTAAGAAAATTAATTAAATTACTTTATATTATTTATATTTTTTTTTCAAAATAATTTATCTGACTTATAAACTGATATATAATTTAATAATACACTACATATGATATGATTAAGTAATTTATTTAGTTTCCTTAATCTCTTTAAAAAAAAGTCAATTAAGTCTTATATTTAGAATTGGAGGTAATATCTCAATGATGAGCATTGCTTTCTTTAAGTATTACAGCAATTAGCTCAAAAGAATAAGGCCACTCTAGCTTCTCCATCTCCTTCTTGTGAAGCTGAATGGATTCTGCTTTGGAAGAACCACCTAACTAGAGAGAAGTTGATGATAAGTCATTGATCACAAGCTTAGATGCGCAGCACAGCAGTTTGTAAGTAGTTGCCACCATCAATACTGATCAGAAGTAACGACAAATATATTTTTAAAGTTAATTTAAATCCAATTTTTTGTAGGTTTTTCATGAAAATTACCTTGGTTGTTTGAAAAACAGAGCGCAAGAAAACAATTGACTTCATCCTTCTGGTTGTTGCAGTTTTTTTTCCCTTTCTAAACACAGGTGTTCTCTTAAGGCAATCGTGTTAAAGGCACTGTCGGACACCTCTCCGAGTAGAAATTTAAACCTTGATTTGTCATGTTACGAGAAAATAGTTCCTTCTACTAGATTCAACACACCTAGGCAGTTGTTGCAGCTAGATATTCTCAGATAGATAATGTGAAGGCTCCCTGCTTGGACCCAACATTTTTGTTGTCAAGGTCACTCTAATGGGCCTACCTAAGACATAGAAGCAGCCTTATTAATAGTAAGCCCAACTTTTCAGCTTACTTGTATTCCAATACAGTGGTACTAGGCTGGGATGAGGAACCCAGTTGATTGACTCTGAGTGTGCGCTTTCTTGAAGACTCCATACTTTTACATTAAAAATACAAAAAAGGACTCCCATCCATTTTGAAGCCTCCAACATATCGAAACCTTGATGCTTGAGAAAACCAAAAGCTAAAAACAAGAAGGATTGGGCATAATTGGCAATCAAATATTCAGCCAATCTGTTAACCTAAAAACAAGAGCCAAGTCTTATTAGCAAGATCGACACACCCACGATATGATGACAGCCTTTCGTTAATACCATATCAACAAAATGACTTTAGATTAACGATTATTTGTTTCAACTCTTCAATGCACGTTATCCATTTTTTTTATCAATCCAACAGTATTTGGTGTTCTCAAATACAAAGACGGCTAATTAAGGTAGAACAACCCAGTGTCAACTAGTATAATCCTAGTACCAGAATTACTTGGAGGGTTGGTCGAATTTTTCTCTCTCTTGAAATATGTGCCATAGCTTTTCTGGATTGATGGAGGATGCTTCTCTTTGGAAAGTACTGCTGGACCGACCATCTAATTCTCCGACTGAAGATAATGGTTCTATACAGAGGAAGAAACTACCACTTTCTTCAGAAGGTAATGATTCAACCATGGAAGAGGAGATCAAAAGGAAAGAAACTATGGAAACTTCGAGTAGTATGGAGCAAGAGACAGACATCAGTCTCATCATGGATAGTCCAACAAAGAAGATAGCCTCATACAAGGATTCTCTTCTTGGATTTAATGGAATCGACAATACGGACAGTGCGATGGAGGAAGACGAGCTACTGTCTGAAGTTCTCAACAGGGAATGGGGGATGCCATTGCTAACAGAGGAAGTAGAAGCCGCCATGAATCAATACCCAGTTGTGCCAATATCTACAGAGGAGTATAGTGAGTAGTGCAAACCCTGGAATTCATTGCTCATTATCACTGTTTTAGGTAGAAGGTATAATGTGTACGCTTTGAAAGGATTTCTGAGCAAAATCTGGGGCACTAAGGAGTTTGATCTCATTGATATCCCTAATAATTATTTTGTGGTTAGACTTTTTGAAAAAGATGGCTGGGCCAATTTGTACAAGCGAATATTATATGAAGGGCTTTAGGTAGTGCAACAACACTATGTTCTAGTACAGAGATGGGATCTAGATTTTGATCCCTTCTGTAACCCAATGGGAAAAATCATCACTTGGGTTCGTGTCCCTCATATCTCATTACAGTGCTATACAAAAACCTGCATCACAAGAATTGGTAATAGAATTGGCAGAACCTTGCGAGTTGACATGAACACTCTAGCAGAATCGACAGGTGATGGGCCAAGAGTTGAAAGAGGACGCTTTGCCAGGATATGTGTAGAACTTGATCTACAGAAAAAACTCATTCCTCGTGTAGTTGCAGCCAACAGAATCTATAATGTGGAATATGAAGGATTGAGCCTCATTCGTTTTTCCTGTGGGAGGTATGGGCATAAAAAAGACAGCTGCACGTGGGTATATGCCAATCCTCATAAAGAAGGTGGAGTTGAGGAACAAGACCATATACAGCAATCACAAGTCCAAAAGCGGGTGCCGGAGAAGAATGAACAACGCGTGGATGATGAGTTTGGCACGTGGATGATTGTTAAGAACCATGCCAAACCTCAAAGTTCAAGGCAGGAGTATATAAAGAATAACAGAAATAACTAAGGGAAATCTCAAGTGTATGCTAGACAAACGAAGGGAGGAGGATCCAGTTCACAATTTGAAATTTTGGCAGATCTAGGAGATGAGAAAGAGATGTCAGAGGTGTACTTGAATGGTGGGAGAGATACTCCAGAGGTTTTGAAAGATAAAGGACAAGATCGAATCCTTGGAGATGTCAGGAAATTGCCCTTAAGTCAAAAGGGAGTAGGAGAAGCTGTGAAAAAAGGAGCCAACAAAAAGGAAGGGCAAAAGAATAAATTATTGGGAGTACTGGTGGGTAAGGAAAATCAACCTAACCTCCCAAGTGGATCATTCAAAAAAGGCAAGGCCTAAAATGTGCAGCTGGATATAAGAGAGTATACTAAGGGCACTAAGAAAGTAGTCCCAAGCGAAAAGGCCGAACCATCTAAATTGGGCCAGCGCAAGCACGTTGTGGTGAGCGGTCACATGTAGCAGTTGGGCTCAAGTGAGATGAATTACTCCCAACAGATTCCCCCACTTTCGCATAAGGAAAGATTGGCTATTGAAGGGCCTAATGTCGAAGATAGCCAATCCCCCAACAAAAACAATCGTCCATTCCACTCTAGATCCCCACCACAGCGAACCTTAATTCTAAAGCCATCAGGAATGATAGGGAGCTCGACGGGGAATGAGACTATCAAGGGATCAAATGTTTTAGCTTCCTAAAGGCAACTTAACCCGACATGGATGGAGGATGAGCCTCCTGATCAGTAAGTCTCTCATCTGAATACTATCTCTTTGTGTTATCTATGATAGTTGCCTCATGGAATTGCAGGGGAGCTGGAGGTAAATTGTTCCCTAATATTGTAAAGGAGATTGTTAGATGTCATAAAATTGATGTGCTATGTCTGTTGGAAACTAGAGTAAGTGGCTTAAGGGCTAAAAAAATTGTCAGGAAACTTGGCTTTAATAATTGGATCCGGTTAGAAGCTTCTGGTTTTGTAGGTGGCATTTGGATCCTCTGGGATGAAAATAGAATCCAGATTGATTACTTGTCATCTACTACTCAACTAATCCACTGTAAGCTTCTTGATCACTATTCGTCAGAATCTTTCTTAGTCACCTTTGTGTATGGTGACACTGCGCCACACAGGAGATTAGCACTCTAGGATGCTCTAAAAAATATTGCAGGATCTATCAATGATGCTTGGCTTGTTCTTGGTGATTTCAATACCTTTCTTGATCTATCGAATAAAATAGGAGGCTCTCCGCCGGCATAGTCAGCAATGGAAAATTTCTCTAAATGTATTAATAAAGTAGGACTATTTACATTACCATTGGTTGGAGAGAAGTTTACATGGGAAAAGAAAAATGTAAAGGAACATCTAGATTGGGCCTTTGGAAACATGCTTTGGGAACTCCAGTATCCTTCTAGCAAAGTCTTTCATTACTTGAAGTATAAATCTGACCATAGATTAATGGTGGTGGCGGAGAATAATATCCAGAACCACACGCGAGCTAATGAAATAGTGTTTAAATATCAAGCGGCATGGGCAGCTGAAGAAAGTTTTGAGGGAGTTTTTCATTCACCATGGGAGAATGATGGGTGGTGTGATGGGATAGAAAAATTTAAAGAAAGCGCCACTCGATGGAATGAACAGGCCGTAGGCAATATTCCCAAAAAGAAACGGAAAGTACTTTGAAGACTAGAGGGAATAGTTCGGGCTCGTGCAAATAAACTAGCTAATAGTCTATATAAGCTTGAGAAGAAGCTGTGGAGAGAATACCAAAAACCAATAGCCCAAGAAGAGCTTATCTGGTTCCAGAAGTCAAGATGCAAGTGGTTACAGTGGGGGATAAAAATACCAAATTTTTTCATGCCTCTGCAAAGATTAGAAGAAGAAAGCAGTCTGTAGAAACTTTACAGGATGATTCTGGGAATTGGATTTCCGATCAGGATACTCTAAGACAATTAGCTGGAAAATTTTTTGAACACTTGTATACAAAGGAAAATGATCTTCCTCTACCTAATGACTGGCCTGCTTCTTTCCCTTCCATTTTAGAAGATGACATGAGGGCTATTTATAAAGAACTTTCAAAAGTGGAAATAAAGAATGCAGCTTTTGTGATTAAGGCCTTCAAAGCTCCCGGACCAAACGGTTTTCAAGCGTACTTCTTTCATACTCAATGGAAACATGTAGGCAAATCGGTGTGTTCCTTTATAAAAGAGGCATGGCAGAATCCGAGGATCATTTATAAGATAAACCAAACCAATATTGTCCTTGTTCCTAAAGTAGATCATTCAATTAGTATGAAGGATTTTCAGCCGATATCTCTGTGTAATGTTGTCTTTAAAATCATCACGAAAATCATAGCGACTCAACTGAAAAACATGATGCAGTACTTGATAGAGCCACAGCAATGTAGTTTTATTGCAGGGCGTCAAAGCAGTGACCATATCATCATTGCTCAGGAAGCCATCCATACCATGCAGAGAAAGAAAGGTAGGAGGGGGTTTGCTGCAATTAAGGCTGACATGGAGAAAGCTTATGATCGCTTGGATTGGGGCTTCCTTCAGGATACCTTGATTCGATTAGGATTAAGAAATAAGTTGGTGGACTTGATTATGACTTGTGTTTCTATAGCATCCATGAAAGTTTTATGGAATGGTCAACCATCCCACCAATTTCATCCGACCCGAGGAATCAGACAGGGAGACCCCCTTAGCCCTTATCTATTTATCTTATGCATGAAGAGACTGGGGCAGGTTATCACTAAGGAAGTGAGGAACGGGAGATGGAAGGGCTTGAGATTAAACTCCACAGGACCAGTAATATCTCACCTATTCTTTGCAGATGACCTGTTGTTGTTTGGTGAGGCTTCAATACAACAAGCTAAGCTTATGAGGGAGATCATGACTAGATTTTGTGCGGTTTCGGGTCATAAGGTAAACTTAGCAAAATCTAAAGTGTTCTTCTTAAAAAAATGTTTGCTTCAATAGAGCAATGGGGCTGAGTCAAGAAATGGGAATTGGGTTTACTGCAGACTTAGGTAAGTATCTAGGAGTCCCTCTATTGCATAAGAGAGTAACCAGGGCTACCTATTACCCTATAATACAGAAGGTGCACAAGAGGCTATCTTCATGGAAGAGTTGATTCCTAACTATAGCAGGTAGAGCTATGCTTATAAAATCTGTATTATTGGCCCTTCCATTTTATCAAATGCAAACAATACTCCTCCCAAAAAGAATTCTGAAGGAGGTCAGAAGTGCAGTAGAAAATTTCTATAGAACCAAAACCAAGATGGGCTTAAAATGCATCTAATTGCTTGGGAAAAAAATTAAATAGCCGAAGAATGCTGGTGGGCTTGGGCTCAATGACCTTGAAAGACAAAATAAAGCCTTTACGATGAAGTTGTGTTGGGATGTGCTAACAAAGCCTGACTTTTTTTGGGTAAGATGCATAAGAGGAAAATATAGGTGTGGGAATGGTATGTACCCTCTGGTTGTTAAAAAACAGAATGCCTCAGCAACATGGCACAACATTACATCAGTTTGGCAACAATTTTATCAGGGTGTAGGGCGCATGGTAAGGGATGGGACCCAAACACACTTCTGGTGGGACCTTTGGACTCCCTTGGATAAACCTATCATTTACTTTGTGCACAAAAATCATCATATGTTGAACCCAGGTGATAAGGTGAGTTCCTTTATCCTCCCTGATGGGCAATAGAACACCAGAGAATGGGCTAGATTCCTTCCCAAATGGGTAATCGATATTATAGCTAAGGTGAAGTCTTGTAATGGAAATGGTAATGATGTTTTCATTTGGAGAAACGCTCCAGATGGAAACTTCAGCATCCGAATTGCTTATAGTATGATGTCTGAACAAGATAGATGGTTGGTGGCCTCCCAATGGAAGCAAATTTGGAAACTCCCAATTCCAGAAAAGATAAAATTTTTTCTATGGCAACTTATTCATGAGAGAATTCCTACCAACTCACTTAGAGCTAAGAGAGGTCTTATAAATAATGCAGAATGCCCCTTTGGGTGTCTGAGAGAGGAAAACATTATACACATTCTGAGGGATTGTGAGATAGCTAGATCAATATAGATTAGAATTGTCTCACCAAATTCTCTTTTTAGTTTCTTTTCTTAATTTGCCGGTATGACTAAAGGAGAATCTTACCATGAGTATTGGGAATAATCAATCCGTACAGTGGCCATGGAGTAAAGTCTTTGGAATTTTCTGTTGGCTGATATGGAAAAACAGATGTAATGGTGTAATGGAAGGCTATCGCTATCAGGCCCCAGAGATTTTGTACGCTGGGCTTTATCAGCTAATGGAGGTTACAGACCGTGATAGGATCAAACATAAGATTTTTGGTGCATGGGAGCATGCTGAAGACTCATAGACTCCCCCTCCTGTTGATTATGTTCGGTTAGATGTTGATGGTTCGGTGAGACAAGATATGAGTGCAACTTGCGGAGGTAGCATCAGGAATGCAAACAGACAATGGGTGCTGGGATTCATGAAGAAGCTGGGTTTTGCGTCATCAACAGTGGCAGAACTCTTAGCCTTATTAACTGGGCTTCAGGTGTGTAAACAGCAGGGATTTGACAAGGTCATAGTGTACACTGATTCATTAGATGTGCTCCATATGATTATGCATGATGGTAGACGACATCACCCCCTGAGGTTGTAGATGGTTGAAGTTAGAGAGCTAATCTTTTCTGATTGGGATATTACTCTCAAGTATGCCCCCGGGCTACCATTCAATATGCTGATATGCTTGCAAAGGAAGCACACCACATCTCACAGGATCAATTAATCTTAGAGGAACCTCCCCTGTTTTGTCAAAACCGCTTGCAAGCGGAGTCAATGGAATAGTTTTAGGCTTTTCTAGATCTAAACTATCAAGCTAAGCTTGCCATTTCAATGTAAAAAAAAAAAACTAGTATAATCGTAACGCTTGGTGGCATACGCAGTTAGTTTTACTTGTCAAAGTTGGTTTTCTTTATTTTCTCAATTCTATTGGGGTCATGAACCTACTTCACTCTTCAACTCCTTATTCCCAAGTTCCCATAAAAAAATTACACAACCCAACCCCCTCAGGGCCCAGCCCAACTAGAGTAGCCCAACCAGTGTGTGTTTGGGTAGGAAAAAAAAGTCCCTTTTACAATCAAAACAGTCCCTTTTACAATCAAAACAAAGGTTTTAAAAAATTTTATCCAAATACCCTACAAAATGCCATAATCCCCCCCTTTTTTTTTTATCTAAAACCATGGTTTTGGCATAATCTATTTTGGGAGAATTGGGAATAAATACTTTTTTAGTAAATTAATTATTGAATGCTACCAAAAGTGTAAGCCATCTCCATGTGTGCAAAAAAACTTCCTTTATGTGCAAATATTTTTCAATATGTGCACAAATCTTCCATATAAATGTGCAAACCATCTTCCATTGTATATAACATATATTCTGTTAAAGTGCAACCAATTTTTCATAGTAGCATTCAGTAATTAATTTGCCCAAATGTATTTTCAGGCAATTTTCCCATCTATTTTTTCTCTCTTTTTCCTACTATGGGTCCCATGCCACTCTCCCTGTTCTTTTTTTTTTTTTTTGAATTTTGATGTTTTCTTTGGTCTATGTTTTTTAAAATTTTAATTTTCCCTCCTATTGTTGATATAAGACCTGTTTATCTAATTTGATTATATTAAAAAAATTAATTAAGTTAATTAACATTACATATAGACAAATTTATTTTATTTTTGGTATTAATTTTGAAATTTAATATTAAATAATGGGTTAAAATGCATCCTTTTTAATACCGTTAGGGGTTTTTCTCTTATAATTTAACGCCTTTAGGTCAAATTTAACGGTTTTGTTAAATTTACATCTTTTTTTAATTTTTTATTATTTTTTTTGCATCTTTCAGAACTTATTTGTACTAGACGCCCCTCAGGAAAAACTTAGCTGTTAAATTTGGACATTAACTCTTAAATAATACATAAAATATAATATTATTCTTTACATATAATTATCACAAAAGTTAATATTTTTTTTAGTAATTCGACCATAAAAAAAAGCTATTCTGATAATAAAATCCAAACACTTTCATTTTATCAAAATCACTTTTTTCCCATAATCTATTCTCCTTATAATCTATTCTCCACTTTTTCTCCAGAAGTTAATCCAAACACACTCCAAGTATACAATATTTTTCCAAGCTTCCACATAAATATCCCTCCCTTTTTTTTTATAATTGTTTGTTTTCCTCATAATTACAGTATGCAAATATGATACCAGTTTTCCTAATATTCTCTTCCCTGCATGTTAAAAAACCGAGAGATCTCCTTCCATAGGTGGAACCAAAAAATTTGGTTGAAGCTGTATTATAATATTGGTTACATAAAGTTATCCTACTATTCTCTTTGATTCTTATTATAAGCCATGTTCATTAACCTGGACCGGACCGGCCGGTCCAGCTCGGGAACTGGCGAACCGGCCGGTAAACCGGTCCGGTCCGGGTTGCTAATTTTTAAAAAAAAGAAAATTTTTTTTTGATTTTTTCTTTAGAATTTTATACTATAAGTCTAAAATTTTCAATTTCTCTCCTGTTTGGTCCCGGTCTGACCCACTGACCCTTAACCCAGTACCCCGACCTGTTCAATACCCGGTCCGGGTTTTAATACCTTGATTATAAGGCATTAATTAATAAGTATTCTTGATCTTTTTTATTAGACACTTATAAGTTTTTTAGAAGCATTTAATTTATCTTTTTATATTTATTCATATTTAATAAAGATAATAGGAGAAAGTAATAATTAATATAATATTTGAATTTAGTGCAGTTAGTAAAGATAATATTAAAAATCATATAAATTTTAGGATAATTTTAATATTTTTAATTATATTTTTATTAATTTATGGGAATCGATAGTTACTACTTTATAATAAGATAAGAAGGAGGAGTATATCAAACAAAACTACGCAAGAGAGTCAGGGGCGACTATTGGCATTGGCGTCACAGCGGATCACGTGTGTATAAAAGATGCGAGTTCCCAAGGTGATTGGATCTTCGGCTCTTCTCGTCCATTTGCTGCGCCCAATCCAACACCAACCTATGCCGACCGCAGTCTCCCCACTGCCATCTCTCCTCGTGGCAGTGATAGGCGCTGGCGCCAGCGGACTTGTCGCCGCCCGTGAACTCCGACGAGAAGGCCATCGAGTTGTCGTTTTCGAGCGAGGCGACCAGGTGGGGGGCACATGGATCTACAACCCGAAAGTAGAGTCCGACCCGCTCGGTACGAATCCGGATCGGGCCGTGGTCCATTCTAGCCTCTACCAATCGCTCCGCACCAATCTCCCGAGGGAAGTCATGGGATTTCGAGATTACCCGTTTGTAAAGCGAGAAGGCGAAGGCAGAGATGGGCGAAGATTCCCGGGTCACAAAGAGGTATTGATGTATTTGCAAGACTTCGCGACTGAGTTTGGGATCAATGAATTGGTACGGTTCGAGACTGAGGTTGTATCTGCGAAGTTTGAAGATGGGGAGAAATGGAAGGTAACATCAAAAGGCAGAAGTGGGGACGGTGTGGATGAAATTTACGACGCTTTGGTCGTTTGCAATGGACATTTTACTCAACCTCGCATAGCTGATATTCCCGGTAACCTTTCATTTCTTATTTGATTAACTTCACACTTAAAACTCAACATCCGATTCATGCTTTTTTTAAATATTGATGGCTTCCTCGTGGCAATTGTGTTGAATCCAGGCATAAAAGTATGGCCGGGGAAGCAGATGCATAGCCATAATTATCGTACACCTGAGCCCTTTCAAGACCAAGTATGTATCAGGTTCCTTCATTTTTCTATTCCATAAGTTGTTGAGTATCTGCTATTGCAGTTTTTTGTCATCTTTCACGTTTCACGTTTATTGGTCTTATTATCGTTTTTGGCAAGCTAATCGTGTCCATATAGTTGAATACAAGCACCACAAGCTTATGGTTGTAATTTGGTTTATGGACACCGTGTTACTCTCAATTTGGAAGTCCATTGAAGAGTAACTGGAAATGTGCCCGATAGTGAGTAGGGAGTTATAAGTAGAGATGTATTCAGTATTGCTATAGCCCTTTTTTATAAACAAGCACATATTCCCCTGTCACAGACTTGCTGAAAGGGGAAAAAAAAAAACAAACAAACAAACATAGTAACATGTGCATATGACTGACAACACAATTGCATTACAAAACAACCACTACAATATTAAGGTCCGCACTTACAAAGATAAAAACATCCAGCAAAAAAAAGGGAACAAAACCCAGCAACACACCTTCGTGCAGTACAAACATATTTCCTATCATGTAACAAAACAAAGGAAAGAACCATATAACAACATTTGCACAACAATACATAAAACCTTTGTAAATGTGATATGACTTCACAACATTTCACGTATGCAGCTCTATCTTTCTGAATATCTCCATATAAACGACATTTGTAGTTGAACTTTTCTGATGATTACTCCCATCATGTATAAGAATTTTCAAACCTTTGATATTCTTAACACTTACACTGGTGTTGAAAGGTATAACCCAACATTTTGTAATGATTGCCCCTGGCTTTTATTGATTGTCATGACAAAAGACAAAGCATTAGGAATTTGCCTTAGAAGTTGACTATCAAAATATGGATAGACAAATCACTCACATCCCTTTTCAAAGGATGAGTGCTTTTATTTTTAAAAAATGGAATATTAATTCAATTTTGAGAAAAGTAACAAACCACAGTAAACTGCCCTATACAGTACAACTATTTTTATTTCTATTTCTATCATGCCACCCATAAATACTCCAGAGATGCTCTTGATATTTTCGTATATTATCTGAAATATGAAACTCTTGAGGTCATAAAAATTGGATTTACTTTGTTCATACATGACATTGGGCAGTAGGCATTAAGAATTAGAATTATGAAATTTTAAAAAATATGCAATAGGTTGGAATTGTACCAGAGAAGGTCACTGTTGATACCTACTCAAGTATGGAGCATCTATATCACCTACCTCCTTAGCAATCATAGACAGAAGTTACAGCCAATTGTCACATCGTATAACCTGTGCTGCATTTAAAACCGATCAGGGAAAAGATCTTGATGAGGACACATTCAATGACAGGCTTTTAAGATGACTCGGTTAAATTATGAACAATTACCTATGCCACGGAGATTGCTGATGTGCAAGACCTTGATAGATGACTGATGCAAAAGTAAAAAATGACTCCCCTACATGAAATCTACTTGTCCCTTGGTTCAGTCTGAGTAAAGATGAATAAATAATAAGTCACTTTCATTCAGAAAAGCTTCTAAATGTTGATGATAAAATCGTGCTGGTAGTATAAATGCACTTCCCACATCAAATAATGTATATAAATACAACCAATGGCTTACTGTCATAAAGCCTCATTTTGATGGTTTCTAAAATATGAAATCACAATTTATTTTTGGTGCATGCCCATAACTTAAATGACATTAAACCCTTGCATTGTGAACTAATGCATATGAATACCAGCAATCCCGTACCATAAAAAAACCACATTATATCATAACTGAAATCACAATTAATCTTTTTTTCATTAATGAATTGGCCTTAGAGCCTTCCAGATTTCTTGATATATGCTAATAGCCCTTAACATTTCATCCTTATTCATTGAATTGCCCTTAATATTACTCAAAACTTGCGGACCTCCAGATTACAACTGATTAATTAGGGAGTCATAACATTTTTAATAACTTATGGACCAACATATTACAACTAATTAATTGTTGAGTTATAACATCACTCAAAAGTTGTGGAACTCCAGACTAGACAAAAAGCAGTATGGTTCTAACTTTGAACATGCAATATACATTATTCAGGGAATATAAGATTAATATACAATAATCAAATGAAAGCAAATAATCCCATGGTTTTAGCACCCACATCTTCACCCAATTCCTACAATTTAGTACCCAATCAATTAGAATGTCCACCCTAAAAAAATACAAACCACATCACTCTGATTGACTTGGACAGAGTAGAATAAAAAAAAGTGTGTGCTTAGCTATAAAAGTAACATAATTTAATCTAAGTTACTGGAGAAGAAAGGAAGGTAAATTCAAAGACAAAGGATATGGCATACATTACTCTTCAGATCAATAAAAAAACAGGGGAAAACAGAGAAAACACATCAATACAGCACAGCTCACTGATCCATCTGCGAGTTTGGTAGAGAAACCTTCTAAAAGACCATTTGCTGAAACACCCAAAAGGAAGGGGAACAAAAGCGTTAAGCACTCAAGCTTCATAAAAATTCAACTGCAAATGTCTTGGGCTTCTCACCAATAATGACTGCCAAAATAACATCACAGATCAGCAGATCCTATTCAGCTTATAGAACTATTATGACGTTTTTAATTTTAAATTCTTGAATGGTGATTGCATATCTTTGTTTCTCTCAGTTTTTAGCCATCAAACAGCTATAATGATAATGATATGGAGAGAGGTTTTCATCCTTCATCTGGTTGAGATAGAATTCTGCTTCTTCCCATTTACTATTGGAAGCACACACTGCTAGAATTACCTCATAAATTACATCAGCCATTTGCAGCCTGTTGAGTTGCAAGTCCTGAATTAGCTCCAGCGCTTTAGAATATCCATCTTGATCTTAATGAAACCTACCAGCAGCTAAGGATAACAACCATTATAAGATTGCAACAAATGTAAAAGAAATCATGTGTCAGTGGTACAAATCTACAAACATTAAACAATGAACTTCTCCATACAGACATGTAAGCCAAAAAGAAAACAGATAAATCCTTTACATGAAAAATAAATTGAGAAAAATATGCACAATTTGTGTGTCAACGACTGTACCTGAAGAGGAAATTTGAACTTCTTCTGAGTTTTAATGCTTGGTTTGAACTGTATATAAGAAGGAAGTGAGAAGATGCATACCAGGAGGAACATTATCTGAACCATTAGCATGAAACAACTTTGTATGATGATTCTTTTGGCCACAATTACTGTGAACTTGGGAGCATCAGTGTCTCCAAGATGTTGATAGGCCTATTAATAAGAGAAGTTTATCAACAAAAACGCTATCATTCCAATGGAAACAATGTGTATTATCACAGTATCCACATGTCATAAGAAAAACAGTACCATGATAATTATCACAGAAACAAAAAATTATATCTACCAGCCCTAACAGAAATGTAGATGATACAAGAGAAAGAGTTAGGTTCCAGTAAAACCTTAATTATTTGGTCCAGCTCAATGTTTGAAACCTGATTAAATTGCGATTCACTAATTCCATCCCTAAAAATAAAATACAGATCAGAAAATAAAGAGCTAAATAAAAGGTATCAAACACGTAATTAGAATGAGAAGAAACAAAATGTGGGTCCATATTAATGCTTAGAAATTTTCAGAAGAGCAAAATTGAAAATAGATAAAATTGAGACAATTTGGATTGCTTAGTGAATTTGGTTGTCGTCTATGACCTCTTAAAACTTGGCAACAGGTTAAATTGAAAGCCTAAAAAAGGATTCCAATTACACATTTGGTCAATTAACAGACAAACAGAGGGAAATTAATCATGAAAACTTGAAATTTGATTTAACTTCACTAAATTATATATAGAGTCTGATAAGAAATATTTGAAAACAACCAGCGTATTTGTAGACACTCCCAAGACTAAGAAGCAAAAGAGGAAAGATACAAAAGCAATCAGTAATTGTTTAAAGTTTAAATGACAATGAACTCAAAGACTAACTAAAAATATCCGCAACATGTCATAAGGAAACATATATTATATCATTTAATCATATTCCTTGCTTGGTAACATTTTAATTACTAATAAAGTTAAATCAAGTTGCATTTTGTCTTTTTAATAATTTGAGAGTCTAAGCTACCTGTCAATTCAATTCCACAACTAAAGCAATTGCAGGGTAAGAAGGGTAATGAACCTCTTCAAAATGTTTTCAGGCAATAAATAAGGAACCTTCCACCGACACCAATGAATAGTTGTCAATGATAAAAACCATTCAAAATGAAACAAAAGAAACCTTCCACCGACACCAAAAAGAAAAGAAGGGCAATGAACCTCTTCTTCTTTTTTGTCTCGTGTTTCTCGCAGATTGTCATCCTCCTCTTCTTAATCAAAACCAATGATAAATCCATCGTCCTCAAAGTGATCCAAACCATCATCTGCATCACCTAGTGAGGAAAAAAGGAAGTCAATACTCATCATTCCATATTAAGTTCTGAAATTTCTGGGAAAATGCTTTATTGAGTTTCTGAATTTTAAACTTGAACTGAAAATGGCATTTCAAAATTAACAATGACAACTTTCTTAATACTGTGAAAAAAAATGGCAACTTGTATTGCTTACACTACACAGAGCAAAACAAAACCCAGGACGACAAGAGGAGGAATAATGAAAAGAGGAATGAAGCTCAAGTTAAAAGTTGAAGACTAAGAAATTTGGAGAAGATTGCGCTGATTTTTAGTTCATTACCATCTTCTTATTCTTCTTCGTCACCTCCGTCTTCATCGTCCATTGTGATAGCTTGTTCTTTCATTTTCCCTTTCTGCATATGCCTCTCTACAAAATGTAAACCCAAAGGAACGATTAAAACCTTAAAAAATGCACATTGATTCAAAATACACATGAACAAAGATGGTCCATTGTCAAAAATTTACCTTGTTCTTCAGCGAAAAGCGATTTTCCTCTTCTTCGCATGGCAAATTCTGAGTAGAAACCACTAGCCCTAAAGAGTACTGAACACAGGAAACGTGTGAGAGGAAATGGCGATAGTTTTGAGAAAATGACGCGTGAGTGGAGATGATGGTTCGTAAAAGAGTAAATAAGAATAAAATTTTATTAGATTTTGTCCTTTTCATAAGAAAAGTCATAAGAAGAGTTGGTGGTTCACCCACTTTGCCAAATGTCAGAAAGTTAGAAAAGTAGAATAGAGATAGCATTGACTAACTTTTTAGATGCACTCTTCTTACATGTAAGAAAGGAACGCAGCCAAATGGGAAGGCATTGGCTTCCAATGTAAGCCGACACTGTTGTTATAAACAATAATACAAGATACAAAAATGGGTAAGAAACAGTGAACGGCTTATTCTCCTATTCCTCTTTAGTATATATTGATGATAAAAAGACTAGAAGACCCTATATCACCTTGTGTTTTGGCGACAGCTCCAGTACTCTTGACAATTTGTTGTTTAGTTAGGGAAAAATTCTTTTATAAGTGGTGGATGGTCAACAGTTCATTCTTTAACATTCATTTAATAATGAAAATATGTTATGATAATTTGATGGTCTACTTCATACAAAGCAGTATGGCTTTAGTGTCCCAAATCCCAATGGATTGCCAATGTAAGAGTTTATAAAATTCTACTTTGGAGTTGGAGAACTGCATGTAATTTATCTCAAATATAATAGCAGGAGAGATCTAAAAGAAAACAACTTACGCTTCCTCTTGGACGGAGCCCAAATATTCCATGGAAAAGAATGTTGGAATCACGATTTTGCTGTTAACTTGATTTGGTAATTTCTGATCTAGTTTTCCTTTTACTCTTTGGATAGGTTGTGGTTGTGATAGGTTATGGCTCTAGTGGTGTCGACATCTCAATAGAAATTTCTGGAGTTGCTAAAGAAGTTCATGTTGCTGCTAGGTCTGTCGCACATGATAAACTTGGAAAAATGCCTGGGTTTAAGAATATCTGGCTTCATTCTATGGTAAAACTCGTCATCTATGGTGAGAATTGGATGGCGATCACGAGGATCAGTCAATTTTTTTGGTGAATGCTGCTTAGAATGGTTGATTAAATTGTTTTGAACAATGCAGATTGACAGCGTCCACGAAGATGGAAGAGTGGTTTTTAAAGATGGAAATGCAGTTTATGTGGATGTCATTCTACACTGTACTGGGTATATTCTGATGATTTTCCGTTCGTTCTATCAAGTTCTGTTGAAGAAGCTAATTATGCTGCACAGCGTTCAATTAAAACACAAAAGTTCGCTTGGGTGTTTGTTCCTCATACAGGTACAAGTATGATTTCCATTTCCTTGAAACCAATGGTGCAGTGACAGTTGATGATAACTGTGTGGAACCACTCTACAAACATGTTTTCCCTCCAGCATTGGCCCCGTGGCTTTCATTTGTGGGAATACCAGTGAAGGTCCGCTTCCATCTTTCTTTCTTGCTTGCTTTCTTTTTTAATTGAAGCCAAATGCCACGTCTTAAGTAGTCCATGAATTTGGTGGCAGGTTGTCCCCTTGATAATGTGCGAACTGCAGAGCAAGTGGATAGCTGGAATATTGTCAAATCGCATTGCACTGCCTTCTAAAGAGGAAATGATGGAAGATGTGAAGGCTTTATACTCTTCACTGGAAACCTCAGGCACACCGAAGCGTTATGCTCACAACCTAGACAAGGGTCAGGTATGCATCTCCAGCTAATTTCAGTGTGCTCAGACTTCTTATAATGTTCTAAAATTCTAAATATGTTGTGGTTGGTTGGTGGGATGGGATGTGAAACAGCAATGGGACTACAATAACTGGGTTGCAGCTCAGTGTGGGGTTCCTCCGGTGGAAGAATGGAGACAGAAGATGTACATGGCCACATCCAAGAGCAGGGCCCTTCAACCTTCGACTTACCGCGACCACTGGGAGGATGATGACTCGGTTTCGGAGGCTCAACAGGATGTTAGTCGGTATCTCTAGCCTTCATGTACTCATAATGATCGTGCCTTATAAAACAGTAATGACTAAACATGAATTGGGGATCAAATAATGGGACCATGAACATGATATATTTATCTTTTAATCCCTGAGCTCAGATTTGTTAATAAAATTGATGTATAAAAATAATCTTTTGAATTTTAGATTGAAATTATTCATCAATCTTTGGTAACTAAAAGGCAACTTCTTGAACTAAAAATAAACTCTTGTCAAATCTATAATTACAAGTAGAAAGTTCACTGTCTGTCCATTAAAAAACATCATAAGGCGAAGTGTTGGACGCCATGAATGTCGAAGCTTCACACTTGGTGAGCACAGATGGATGCTCTGCTATGTTGCTTTGCAGAAGCGACATAAGATCGTCTGCCTCTCCTGTTTTGATCCGATAGTTTTTGTTGTAAAATAGCCCAGACACATGATAGAAAAATACTCATTTAATTCTTGTTGGAAATGTTATATAGATATAGTCTAATATCTTGGTAAAAACTAAAAATTTTGTTTATATTAATATATTTTGCTTCATAAGTTAAATAAACTGATTTGATGCAGTATTTCTTAACATCAACAAGCATTATCTTATTAGGTAAAGTTAGCCACGTGGATCGTACAACATTATTGTGCTATATAAACAACCTCTCTATAAATAACTTTATTGAGTGTTTTCTTTAGTCTTTTTTTTACCTTTTTTTAGAGGATTTCTTGATCTATACTACTCATTGGTACATTTAATGGCTTTATTTGAATGTATATGAACAACCTCAAGCGGTTTTCTACCATTTTTTTAAGTAGATATCATTCTATTTCTTTTACATATATGTTCATTATGAATCTCATCATATCTTATATAACTACATATCTATTTCAAAATTATCTTCTCGACTGCCCCTACTTTATACTCACGTTGTCCATAACATTTACTGCAGATTAGAAGTTTTTATTATGCATGCCCCATCACATCCTTAATCTGTACCTTAATCAATTGCAAGAAGTTAAAAAAAAATTAGCAGTTTTTGTTTCTAATGATGACCTGATATCATGGGATGACATAGCTGCCATGGAACTGAATGCAGATTAGAGCCAAATTTCTTCTCCCATAATTTATGTGCTTCTACGACTTACGAGGTAAGTGTGTGAGAGAAGTTTTATCTCAGGTTACGCAAACTTAGGTTTGAAACCTAGGTTTAGATGTTTGCCAAACACAAGCTGTGATCCATAATCAATTACAGGATGAGAGGAAACTGAAGTTACAATCTAACATATTGGTTTTTAAAAAGGGAAAATCCCTATAAACCACCCTTGAAATGTGCAAATCCCTAATCAGTACATTGAAATCCAAAAATCCGGACCAGTCACGCGTCAGTACGGATGAACAGTGCGGGCGGAGCCAAAAGACCATTTTGCCCTTCGGCCCTCATTCTCGCCACTTCAAAAATAACAACACGGGGTTCTTAATTAACAACTCCGGATTCTTGATTAACAACTCCGTATTCTTGATTAACAACTCCAGTTTCATCTTTTTACTTTCACAATAACAACACCGATCTTGTTATTATCAACTCCTCTTTATTCTTCCACATATTCGCATCTCAAAAATATAGTGTTGTTAATGTAAAATACGGTGTTATTATTGAACTTGAAACTTAAATTACGAAGTTGTGAAACAAGAAATAGGAGTTAATGTAGAATAGGGTATTGTTAATAATAACACTGGTGTTGTTATTGTGAAAGTAAAAAGATGAAATGGAGTTGTTAATCCAGAATATGGAGTTGTTAATCAAGAATCTGGAGTTGTTGATTAAGAGGGTGTGTTGTTAATAAAAAAAGAGGTGTTGTTATTGGCCTTAAAACTTAAATTAGGAAGTTGTGAAACAAGAATACGGAGTTGTTAATCAAGAATCAGGAGTTGTTAATTAAGAACCGCGTGTTGTTATTTTTGAAGTGGCGAGAATGATGGATGAAGGGCAAAATTGTCTTTTGGCGCCGCCCACACTGTTCATCCGTACTGACGCGTCTTTCAAGGGTTATTTCAATATTGTTCGTCTTTGAGATTCAAGGGCTATTTCAACACTGTTCATCGATAATCAAAGAGTAATAACGACGGAATTCAATGGGCATACAGAAAAGTACAATTATACTGATAAAATATTCACTTACAATCCCAACGTCGTTCGTTTACAATTTCAATATTGTTCGTCGACGGAAACAAAATACAGTGGAAGTTTTAATATTTACAAATTAACCAAAATATTGCGGCATAGACTAAAGCATAACCACGTTCATATCCTCGCCTCGGGACACGTGCCACTCACTTCTCGGCGACAACTTCTTTGCCCTTTTTCCCACTGGTACTCGCTGAGGTGTTTATTTAAAAATAGGGTGAGATTCCGAAGAATCTCCGTAGAGACATAATATCATTCATAGAAAATGCGAAAAGTAAATATGTCATGCGCCAATGTATGCACAAATTAATGAACAATATAAACACATCATCGTCATGTATACATGAGTAGGGCCCAGCCCCACAATCTACACCGGTTGGACTTCTGCCAACTCCCAGTGTAAGTGCACCTATGGCACTAACTGCCTCTCTCTAGGCAAATCATGTTATTAATAAAGTGCATTTACAAAACAATGGCATCCACACAATCACATAACTTATGGCATAGTGTATGAAGGATAATGTCCCTACCTCAAAGCTTTATAATCCCCTTTTAAATGTGCCTCGAAGAACGTGTCGTATCCGGTCTCCAAATCGGTCCTAAAATATTAAATGTGCCAAAAATAGGTCATAACCTATCCAAGTATCATTTTAGACTCTTCCATAATGTTTATTGTGGTTATATTAGTCTATGGTGAAAATTTACAAAAATGCCCCCGGGAACCCGGCCCGGCCCCGCCGTACCCGGCCCGATGGCACGTTTTCCCAAAATTTTGACCAAAGCTATTCTGACTTATTTTCGCCCAAGGAATCCATTTCCGGGCTCGAAATTACCAAATTCACCGTCAAATTACGAAAATACCCTTGACAGCCCCTATTTAGGGATTTCAGTGGCGTTTTCGTAAATATGCTTTTTCGGCCTCTACCGAAAAAGTACCCAACTGTAACCCCACTTATTTTTGCCCACTGAGTCCAATGGAACCATTTATTTCATGAAAATCCAACTCCTACTACCAGATCTGGTCTGGCCGAAATATTGAGAGAAAAATAGAAAAATGTAGCTTTTTGTTTTAGCCTCCAAAACTTGTACTTTTCCACTTCTAATCCTTGATCAACTCACTTAAACACTTCTTAACCATGATTTAAAGAAATTTGGGCAGCATAACCCCTTAGGATTAGCACTTTCCAAATTTACAAACTCAACATAATAACCAAATCCAACCATAATCATCAACAACAACCACATACTAGCATGATCTTAGGATTTGTGAAGTTACCTTCTTGAGTTCTTTTCCTTTCTCTAGAGGTCCTCCTCTCTCTTTCTCTTTGAGCTCAAGATTGGCTTGCTAAACATAGTGTTTCATGGAGAAGAAGAGATTAGAGAGGAGATTATACAAATTGGAAGCCTTAAAACTTGGATCCATAAGGTCTTACCTTAAGATTTCTCCTCCTTCTCTCTAGATTTCCCAAGCTCTCCCTCTCTCTCCTTTTCTTGTTGCAAGTGATGAAAATGAAGGTAAGAGAAAGATGAAGCAAGTCTTCATAAAATATCTTGTCATCCCTCATCTTTAATCTTAACCCTTGATCTAGCCAATGGTCAAGATTTTTCCACCTTTCATGAACACTTTCATTGCCCTCATGACACCTTGCATTATGCCATACTTTGTGATCATGAGTGTACTTAGATCTTATCTCTTTATATGTTCATGACACTTGGCATTTTAATTTCATTAATCAATTTCTAACACTTTTCATTTTCAATTTTCGGAATAATGCCAATTCTGGCAGATTTTCTGCCTTAACTTTGAAAAATCATAACTAACTTTGTAGACATCTTTTTGGAGTGATTCCAAAGCCTATGGAACCCTCATTGAGTCTAGTTTCAAGGAAAAATATGGAATTTTACTGGAAATGATCATATTATTCCCAGATTTTCAATCTTTGACCGCTGCTCCAGAAACTTTCCAGATTTTCTGGATTAACTTCAAAAATTCATATATTTTTGTACATAGCTTCAATTGAGTCATATGACCTATCAAATTAAAGCTTAGGATGTCTACTTTCACCCTGTAAAATTTCATAATTTTTGGTCATCATTTGGTCTTCCAAAATTATATGACAATCTCCCTGCCTCGCAGGCAATTTCACTGAAAACACTATTCAACCTTAAATTTTCAATATTTATTTCTTTTGGCTTTAAATATTCACCATTTCATTGAATATATATAATAATTATAATATATTCTTGGTGAATAAAATTTGGGATGTTACACAAGTAGTCCATTTGAGATGACTTTCGTAGAAGTCATTAATTATAAACAAGAAAAATATTTGTTTTCTATGTGTGTGTGTGGATGAGATGAAATAATGAATAAATATATGTAATTGTTAGACCTAAACTAAAGTAATAAACAAACGCATTTGAAGTTAAGGAAGTAGTAATGATAGTGTAAGGGGGCAACAATTACTGCAGTAAGAAAAATAATACATATAATAGAAGGTGGGAACACAGATATTGGAAATACACGCACAATATATATATATATATATATAGAGAGAGAGAGAGAGAGAGAGAGAGACCAATGAAGGGGTGCAGTGAAAATGAGTGTTTATTATTATTGAAGGGAAGGCTTCAGATAAATAAATAGAAATAGGATCGATATTCCCTTATGAAGCACCGAAGGGCCAGATCAGATTCCCAAATTTAAATTTTAATTACACATTCAAACTTTGATGTGTTTTAAAATTATAATATAATTAATTAATTAATGATGAGACAACCCTTATTTCCCCCCGACACAGCTTCCTTTCTGTTGGCCACTACCTAATCAAATAAATATGTAGTTGGCCACAAACAAAATAATCTGATGGACCATTAGAAATAGAAAGGATATTTATTATATAAAGGCATTTTAATCAAAATACTGTTCGAATTTGCCATAATGTTGTTTATTTAATAATTTTTTTAACTGGTGTGTATGTACAGTCTTTTTTTTTTTAATCAAAAAAATGACAGTCATTTTGAAACACAGCAAAAGTATGAATATGAATAAGTTGGATCTATAGGATGTGTGAATTAATGTCGATATTGTCCTTTGGAAATTAAAACAGTTTTAGCTTCCTCTTAATTATTTCATTGAATTTTCCCAGGAATTGAAGCCTCCTAAGCTTTTAGTTGACGAGTCAGCTATTCTTATATTTATTCACCTAAAACTTAATTTCCAGTACGAATAGGCTTCTTAGTTGTGAAAAAAACACATTGCTCCTTCTTGTCTTTATTACAAGAACTTATTACTACTAATTTTACACACACATATAATTCGGCTTAAATTAGTCAATTTTAAAAATTTTAAAATTAGCCTCAGCAAAGCTTATTCTGTAGTAGTGTACGTTTTTTGGTTAGTTGAAGCATATTCATCGTTTGTCTTTCATAGTTTTGAGATACGAATTGTTTAAGACAGAATGATCACCGATCTAATTCCAGAGCTGACTCTATAAATTTAAATATTCAGATGAATCAAATTATGCTTTTAAACAACACTGCATGGAATTATGATATAGTAGTTAATAAGAAAGTATGGTGAACATTTAAACCCTGATTATTTATCATCACCAGAACTTTCTTATTTAGGGGGAAAAAAACAAAGCACAGAGAGGAGACTCCCTGTTAAATCATTCCCAATTCTTTAATTTGCATTCATATATAGATGCTGTACTTAATAAGAAATATAAAATAATGAATAAGTTATTCATTTAGTCTCTATAAATTTCACTCAATTAAAATTCAATATCTGAACTTTTACTTGGTATAGCTTAGTCTTTATTATTTTTTATTCAGTTAAAACTTATTCTCTAAACTTAGGCTTAATCCCTATAATATTAGTAATCATTTATAAGGAATAAAGTAATTTCTTGAAGCCGATGTGGACTAATATTTAACAAAGCAAGTATATATGAATAAAAACATATGAAAGGCAAGCATATATATAACCTCATTCTTTTTAATATAGAATTAAGAAGAATGTAAAACCATATGAGAGGAGAAGTATACAGTAAAACAAAAGCATGTGCTATATACATCTGTTTATCATCATGAATGAATGAAGAGCATGCATATAAAATGGCGAAGTAGGCGTACCTGTGCAAGTAGGGCGTATTAAACTATTAATTAAGTAATTAATTATCATGAACTAGTAAAATAATAAAAACGAAAGAGGCTCACCATTTGTTGAGGGGCCTAGTGATCCTTCTAGCTCTCCATTCAGGTTGTTTGAAGTTTTTGAGGGAGCATCTCGCCCATAGAGGGTCTTCTGTATTTTCTAGATTAATGTAATTTCCATTATATGGTCTCTTATATATAAAAATAAAAATAAATAAAAAATAAAAACGAAAATATAAAGAGGAGGGGTATATTTGGGTGAGTGGGAGAGGGACGAGAGTAGCCCACAGAATATTACTGTGCAGATTTGAAAGCCACCCCTTCCTTTCTTTGATACTCTCTCTATTTAGATAGAGGGAAGGAAATCACTATTCACTATTCATTCTTACTTGCCTCTACTTTCTAGCTGGCCTGGCCATATATATAACCTTGATCACTCCTTATTTTTAGATAATTTTAAAACATATTTTAATATATTTGGGAGTCATCTATAATAAATCAAAGAGATTTTAATCAGATATCGATTTAAAGAGATTTCATTATAAATATCAAAGTTTAGGATAAAAATAATGATTTTGATATTAAAGATAAATATAATGATATTAATAATAAAAATAATAATTTAAGATAAAAAGGAAAAGGTATTTCAATTATTATTATTATTGTTGTTATCATTATCATTCTCTATTTTTTTTTATCTTTTTGTTTGATTTTATTTTGCTAGAGATCAGAGATATTGCATGAGGATCTAGGAACCTGACCTATATATAGGGGGTCAAGCTTCTTCAGGAAGAGAGGAGGAGAACAGACTTTCTGGTACGGACGGAAGGAGAGGTGTTCGGGTTCGGTCATCATCTTTGCAGGAGGACAAGAGGACTGTGAAGGCGACTGATTTGAAGACCGGCAGCGCCACTAGATCAGAGGACACTGGAGAATTGGGGGCAATTAAAGCCAAGGAATCAAAGCTTAGAAAAGATTTGAGGCTCAATCTTTTGATTTTATTAATTTCTTCTCTTTCCTTTCAGTTAACTCTTATTTTGTTGTAGATTATTATTGCGTTCATTTGGTTTTGATTATAACTATGAGTAGCTAAATTTCTTATTCTAGGATTGCTTTGAACTATTAGATGGATTAAGACTTTTTTTTTTACTTATTTCTTTCATTTATTAATGAAATTTATGTGTTGATTTTGTCTCGTGCTTAATGCTTCTGGGTGATTGGTCACCACTTAGATTGTTGGGTTCAATTGAGTGATGCTTGAGAAAGCTAATTTAATTGTAGAACTTAGATAAATTTGTGCTAGACTTGAAGTTTAGGGGTTAAATGGATGGTTTATTAATAGAATAGAGATATATCTATTAGCCTAACATTGTCTAATTGAAGTTAGAGCTTAATGAGTGTTTTCTTTAACTGAGACAAGAGATTGCGCATGTTAATTGAGAATATAAAATTGGTTTTGACTTGAGAAAGCTTTATCAATAAATTTTGAACATCTGACAAGCACATGTTTTTGTTATCAATTTATGATTTAAGTTAGTCTTATGAACTTCAATAGGGATAAGTAATCCTAGGTTTATCCTATCTTGAAGTTCTCAAATAAATTCTCTTTTAAATCAATTAATTCTTAAATATAAAATTTATTTCAAATTATTCTCACTCAACCTAATTAAGAACATAAGTGTGATAATTAACCCGTTTTTACCTTGGCCCTTGTGGGAACGATATTATTATACTACTTATGACGATCTGTGCACTTGCGGCTAACAAACCTCATCCTTTGCCTCATCTCTTTCATTATCATCAACTCTTTCTCATCTCTCCAGTAAATTTATAGGGAGAATATCACTAAGATCCTAATAAAAAAATAATATATTGACGAATCCTATATGATAGCGCTTAATGATATTTTACCCGATTGTTTAATACCAGTACCAACTAGTATAATCAATAACATTTCCTTATCACTAAGAACGGTTGAGTCTATTAGAATGGACTTGATAGGGGCAAAATATAGAGTCAAAAACTCCACAAGTGCACGGGCCGTATCAAGTAATAAAGAGTGAATAAGATATCGTTCCCATGAGGACTTGGTACCAACAATGTAGTTGAGCAATGACTTTACACTTTTGCTTAAGTTAAGTGAACACAATTTAAATCAAAATATGAATAAAACTAACTAAAAAATGGAAAATCAAATCTAACTACATTTTAGGCTTAGGGTGATTTTAGATCTTAACCGGTGACTTAGATTATTATAGCCTTGATTACTTCTTAGTATCTAATTTATCCCTTTAGTTGCTTTTAAAGTTATATTTGCTAGTCCAGGTCTCTTATTTGCCTAAGAGTGTCTTCCAATCTACTAAAAGGCATTCCAACTATGTTAATCCCTAATGTCTTAGGTGATTAGAACTTAATTAGATTAATTTAAGTGCAAACCTAATGAGACTATGTAGGGCTGATAGTTATATATCTATCCTACAAGCAAATTAAATCCAAAAACCCAATCTTATACGATTCAATTGAAGGTCTAGTCTAAATTTCCTACATCTAGGCTCCTTTAGAATATTAAAATAATCCCAATCAGATGTCTTTTGTTTCAGGATAATTAAGCACACAATTAAATCAACAAATATAACATTAAAGCAATTAACGGAAAAAATTATCATCCACTAATTCATAATCAAACTAAATAATCCAAAACTAACTGTTTAACTAGATAAACTAAACATTGTCATGACCAAAATAATAGCTAACCAAAAACAAAATAAAGAAGAGAAGAGAAAGGAGAAACAAAAACTCAATGCTGAATTTTCATCCGTACCATTGCTCTTCTGCATCTCTAAACTTTATTCTCCCTACATTAAAGCTCTTGCTTTGCCGTCACCAACCAGAAAAATAGAACACACCCCTCTCTTGCTACTCCTAGCATATATATAGGTATATATTGCCTCCTTGTATGCGTCTCTATCACAATATCTTGATTTATCTTTTTATTTTTATCGATTATCGTATAATATAGATATATTATATTGATATTTTGTTCTCACTTGAATCTTATAATATCCCTTATAAAATAAATTAAGATATGAGTAGATTTTATATCAAAATATCCTTTTATCCTATAATTAATTAAAAGATAGAAAAATATATAAAAAATAATTAAATAAGTATAAAAAATTAATAAATTTAATCAAATATATCTCAGAATCTACACTTATTTAATTATAAAATATATACTTATCAAGCTCTCCCACACTTAAACATTTGTTTATCCTCAAGCAAAAGAAAGAAAATTCATTATCCGAACAAGAAGAACATTGCTTATGAAATTTCTAAACAAAGAGTAACACACCACCACACTTAGATCATGCTATCAAATTCTATTCAATTTAATGTCTTCTAAGAATTGGTCACTAAGCCAAGAACCTTAAACAATTATAATCAATACTTACACATTCCTCTTTCAAAACGTGCACGTTTTGATTTGTTCAAATTTAAACCTTGACTTGATGAAGCACTCTTGGAATATGCAACTTGTGTATTACCCATCACACATTCACAATCCATCGTAATAATGCTTGGTTTCTTTTACACACACACACACACACACATTTATATAATTGTATTGGCCACTCTGGAAATGTGCCAAAAAGCCATTGTTGGCCTATATATGATTTTTCCCTTTTGACTTTTGAACCCAAAATGGTCGATGACCAAGAAAAGGTAATTAAAAGGCATTGAGCTTTCAGGCCTTTAATGCTAACATATACTAGTATTTCCCAGGGGAAAAAAGCCACATGCCATTTTCATTGTTGTCTGCAGCTCTCCTCTGCATCACACAAAATACACACACAAAATCATGGTATAAGAACCGGACGGGCCCGGTCGGTCTGGACCGTGAACCGCCGGACTAGTGCCTTAACCAGTCTGGTTTGAGTACTGACCCCAGGTCACACGACTCGGCCCTAACTCGGTCGACTCGCCTTGGTTAGTGAGTCGACCGGGTTGAATTTTTTTCCCTCCAACCAAGTGAAACGATGCCGTTTTGTTGATTAAAAAAAAATCAAAAAGCCAAATGGTCAGACGGTCAAACCCCAATCGTGAAAAGAAGCAAACACAGTTCTCTGACTTCTCTAGTTCTCTCTCATTCGCGTCGTCTTCCTCCCTCTCCCTCTTCAAGCTCGTTGTTGTTGTTCCCTTTAACGGACCTCTCCCTCTCGGCCTCTCCCATTGCCGGCGATGGTGCTTGCTAGCCGGAGCTTGTTAGCTGCAGTTGTTAAGTCTTTCTTCCTTCCTGTCGTCTTATTTGTTCTTCATTCTTCCTCTTCAATGTCGTCATTGCCTCTGATCTAACCTCTCCCTCTCCCCTCGCTAGCGCCGCTTCTTGGAAGCCTGACCTTTGGGGTTACCAGTTAACTTGTTCAACAGCGAGGCGGCGCTCCCCTATTGTGGAGATTGAAGCCCTATAGTGAGGTGCGTGAGTTTGCCTTTGTCATCGTTTCAAGCTCTCTGAGCCCAAATCTGGTTGTTTCCTCAACAACTTGCTTGAAAGGTGGGAGCTTTGGGTTTGATTGTTGTTGTTCTAATGATTACGGTCAGTGTTCTGGTTCTGGGTTAGCCGCCGGTGTTTAAGGTCGATGTTCCTGCTGGCTCTCTGTTCTTCAAATTTGAAATTTCAGTTTGATTTTTGTATTCCTATGATTGTATTTTTTATTGGTTGTTGCTTACTTGCTTTGCATTGGTTGCCTTAGCTGTTGCTTACTTGCTTTGCAATGGTTGCATCTCTATATTCCATTATTCCTATATACTTGCTTTGCATTGGTTGCATTGATTGTATAACCGAAAAATGGCTGGTTGGTTGCACCAGTTGCATTACTCCGTGAATGGCTATTGGCTGATGCTTGCATTTTTTTGGTTGCATTGCTTTCCTATGCCTATATTTTTTTGGATGCATTGTTTCACTACAAAAAAAACGTGATTTAGTAGCGGTTAAAAATAGGTATTCGTAGCGGTTCTAACCGCTACAAACTAGGTTAGTAGCGGTTACGAAAACCGCTACTAAATCGTACGTTGTAAGCGGTTTTGTAGCGGTTCTACAAAACCGCTACTCAATCAAAACTAACCGCTACAACCTTTGTAGCGGTTCATAGTAACCGCTACAACACCAAGAGATATTTGTAGCGGTTACATAACCGCTACAAATATAAAAAATTTTATTAAAAAAGATTTTTTTTTTGTAGCGGTTTAATAACCGCTACAAATATATAAAAATGAAAATTTGTTAAAAATGACATTTTTTATTTGTAGCGGTTAAGAAACCGCTACTAAATTTGAATTTCATGAACTTAGTAGCGGTTTCTAAAACCGCTACTAATTTCATGAAATTCAAATTTAGCGCCAAAAAATTTAAATTTAGCTTTGAAAAGGCGCGTTATTTAGTAGCGGTTTAATAACCGCTACAAATATTTAAAAAATTTTTAAAAAATATACGTTGATTTTTTTCTTTTTTTTAAATATTATATTAAATAGTTTAATTTATTATTATTTTATCTATTTCAATTAGTTTATTATTTAATAGTTTAACTTATTAATAAATTAAAAAGAAAAAATGTAATTGAATATGATTAGTATAAAATTTATATTAATAATATTATTAAGGATAGTTAGGTAATAAGGAATTATTATGTTTTATAATATAATGTAATTGTATATGAAAAATAGATGAAAATGAGATAGAGTTATGATATATCTAAAAAAAAATGGTTAGAATAAATTTTATAGAAAGAAAAGAAATATTCTAAAAGATATTGAAAATCTTGTTACCATATTTGATCGTATTATTCAGCTCCTCTACTCATACGAAAGAAGTTGTAAATGAGAGGAAATGAAAGAAGGGTAAGGTGAAAAGAAATTGGGGAGTGTTTGAAATGAGTTGTGATAAGGGTATTTATAGGGATTCACGTATAATTTGTAGCGGTTAATATAGCAGTTAATGTAGCGGTTACTAATTAGTAGCGGTTATTTATATTTTTGTAGCGGTTTAATTATTTGTAGCGGTTAATGTAGCGGTTTTTATTTAGTAGCGATTATTTATATTTTTGTAGCGGTTTAATAACCGCTACAAATATTATATTAATTTTTTTTTAATTTTTTTTGCATTTTATTTTAACACAAATTTTTTGCATTTTTTGTGAAGAAAAATTTTTTGCACTTGAATTCTACAAATATTATTTTAATTTTTTTAAAATATTTTTTTACATTTTATTTTAACACAAATTTTTTGCATTTTTTGTAAAGACAAATTTTTTACACTTGAATTTGATCACTCATCGTCGCCATCCCTACAGAAATTTTGTAGAAAAATTATTGTTATTGATGTATTATTAAATTTAACAAATTTAATTGAAATGACGTGGACTTAAAAAAACTCACCGCAGTAGAGGTAAATTGTCATCGCCTTGAGGGAAGTAGTTTTCAAAATCAGCTAGCTGAAATGGCTCACTCTCGTAGGCGATGTTATCGCCTTCACCCATGTCGTAAAGGTCTCTTGGCTTTAAATGAACGACCATGTGCCAATCCCTATGCCGCTCGTCCTCGACGTAATAAACCTGATGTGCCTCTGAAGCTAGAATATACGGCTCATCATCTTGAGAAATACCAGTATGAATCGTGCGTGAGAAATTGACTGATGTGATCCCTAGGTCGTCAGTTGTCAGTCCCCGAGAAGTAGTGGTATTTGCCCACAAACACTTGAACAGCGTCACGGTGAAACGGCCTTGATAATTAAGCTCGACCACATCAAGAAGCTTGCCATAGTAAGGGACGCCTCCGAACTGCATGTTGGCGTCACTGCTGCTCGCATAACTCCTTGTCCCAAATGTGCCATAAACACCCGAATTCTGTGTTTGCAATCCTTGATCCCGTGAAACCGTGCAAAACTTAAAACCATTGACATTGTATGCTGTAAACCGTTTTGCATGATCAAGAGGGCCGATTGCGAGAGCTCTGAAATCTGGTGAGTGTGGGTTGTGGTCATTTAGTATTCTGCGCGCAAACCAGCCCGGGAATTCTCTGTGGACCCTCCTATCAACTTCCGAGGATGTCTGTGTACGGATCCTGAGCTGACGCTTCACATGACTTCTGAATTCCCTGCAATTAATAATGGAAAGGCGTTAGTGAAATGAAAGTGAGAAATGTTACGAAAGATATAGATCGATTAACATACATGTGAGTGTACAATTCTTACCGTATGAAAGGCTCAACTTGAGTGCAATTAATCAAGACATGTCTATGTGCTTGGAACTTCTCAGTTGCCGTTAGTTTGAAGTTCTCAGTTGCTCCAACTGGTTTACCAACACGAGGGATAAATTCTCCTGATGTCGGCGCAGGTTCAGGACAATCGTCAACACGAGGGGGGCGGTTGAAAGCCGTCTCAAGATCATCAAAGTACCTTGAGCAAAAATAAAGCACCTCATCCCCTATATAGCCTTCAGCTATAGAACCTTCTGGCCACGCCTTATTCCTCACGTAAGATTTTAATTTCCCAAGGAACCTACGAAGTACATAAGAGAAAATTGATATAAAATGATGAAAAGGACGACTAGGAAACATTAAATACGGACAATAAATGAAAGCACATATTTAAAATGAGTACCTCTCAATCGGATACATCCAACGATATTGTACTGGTCCAGCGAGCTTTGTTTCATGAACGAGGTGGACCGTGAGGTGAACCATCACAGTAAAAAAGGACGGAGGAAAGATCATCTCCAAGTGACAAAGCGTAAGAATGATTTTCGACTGCAGCTGATCGAGCTCCTCAACGATCAAAACCTTAGAACACAACTTCCGAAAGAAAGAACAAAGTTCCACCAAAACGATGGAAACATCGGGAGGAAGTGTATTCTTTATAGCCAGAGGGAGTAACTGCTGCATAAGAACATGTGAGTCGTGACTCTTCAGGCCAGCAACCTTCCGAGCCTGCAAGTCGACACATCGAGAAATGTTGCTTGAATACCCATCAGGAACTTTTATTTTCTTCAACGTCGCGAGGAACACATCCTTGTTCGGTTTTGTGAGGGTAAACTTTGCCGGTGTAAATCTGTCATGCTCATCTGGCCAAGCGTCTTCACGAACTCCCATGTCGCGTAAATCTTTCCTCGCTTGAAGGTGATCTTTTGTCTTGCCGGGTTCGTTGAGCAGCGTATACAGCACATTGTCGCAAACATTCTTTTCAATGTGCATTACATCAAGACTGTGGCGAAGTAAATTAGATCTCCAATACGGAAGCGTGAAGAAGATACTTATCTTCTTCCACTGCTGAGGCGCCGAAGTCCTGCGCGTCTTTTGGCGAGTTTGTGCTGAATCGTCGCTTTTTCCAAACTCGACATCAACATGCTCAAGCTGCTGTAAGATATCTGTACCGGACAAAGTCTGAGGTGGTCCTCTTTTCTCTGGTTTCCCATTGAAGCGATTCCGTTGCAATCTGAACTTATGCGTTCCATCGAGAAACCTCCGATGCCCCATAAAGCACCACTTTCGGCTATGGGGAAGGCGCAGTGCGTCAGAGTCGAAATTGCAAGCCGGACACGCCGACCCAGTGTGCACATTCCAACCAGATAATGTGCCAAGGCCAGGAAAGTCACTGATCGTCCACATCAAGGCTGCACGCATGTTGAACAAAGTCTTGCTGTGAGCGTCGTACGTCTCCAAGCCGACATTCCACAGGTCAAGCAATTCCGCAATAAGCGGTTGGAGATACACATCGATGTCATTGCCCGGTGCCTTTTTGCCTGGAATGATCATAGACATAATGAAAGAGCTTTGTTTCATACACATCCAGGGGGGTAAGTTGTAGGGAACTAAGACTACCGGCCAAATGCTGTAACTTGTGCTAAGATTCCCGAAAGGATTGAAACCGTCGGTCGCCAACGCAAGCCGGACATTTCTGGGGTCAGTCGCAAAATCTGGAAAGTCGTTGTCAAACGTTTTCCAAGCAGCTGCATCCCGCGGATGTCTTAATTTACCGTCTTCGTTTTTATCAACGGCATGCCACCTCATGTGCTCAGCAGTTTTAGACGACATAAATAATCTTTGTAGACGAGGTTTCAAAGGGAAATACCTGAGAATCTTTGCGGGTTTCTTCTTCTGCTTTTTCCCCTTCCGAATTGTCTTGTACCTCGATGTGTGACATCTCTTGCACGTCTCCCTGCTGGAATCGTCTCCCCAATACAGCATACAATCATTTGGGCACGCATCAATCTTTTGATAATTCAACCCCAACCTGTTGATGATCTTCTTGGCCTCGTAGAACGTTGTGGGAATCTCGGCGTCGGGGAATGCATCTTGTAATAAGTCGAGCAACATCGACATTCCCTTATCCGTGATCCCACACAAGCACTTGATATGATACAATTTGATCAAGAAAGATAATTTAGAATATTTGCGACAACCTTGATATAAAGGACGATCTGCCTCATCCATCAAGCTGAAAAAATCCCGAGCTGCTTCATTCCCCATAAAAGCCGGCTCAGAGCCGTGCACTTCTTCGTTGAAGTTGTCGCCTTGAAATCCAAACGCATCACGCACAGCATCATTCACAGGATCATCTTCATCTACTTGAATGCCTACTTGAGAACTTCGAGGAAGAGCCTCGTCATATCTAATGCCGGCCTTCTCACCATGAACTGCCCAGAACGTATAGTCCTCAGGGAAAGGCTTCACAAGCAAATGTTCCTTCACAACATTTCGTGGATGCCACTTCTTGAACTTGCATTTCCGACACGGACAGACGATCTTGCCGTTACAGCTGGCGTGAGTGAATGCGAAATCTAAGAAACTGTTTAATCCGTACAAATATTCAGGAGAATTGCGCGGCAACCTTATCCAAGATTTATCCATAGCTATAAGTGAGAGAGAAGAAAGTATAGAGAAGAAGATGAGTGAGAAGATAATGAAGAATGCCTAGAACCTTATATTCTGAAAATCCAACGTTTATAACTTTGTAGCGGTTATTAAACCGCTACACCAACCGCTACAGATATTCCAACGTTTATAATTTTGTAGCGGTTATATATATAAAACCGCTACTAATATTCAAGCCGTTAATTGGTGGGAAATTCAAAATGTACTTGTTGAGTATTAGTAGCGGTTTTATATATATAACCGCTACTAATGTTCAACGAATTAGTAGCGGTTATATATATAAAACCGCTACTAATATTAAAGCCGTTGGACATTAATATAAAAATAATTTTCTAATTTGTAGCGGTTATACATAAGATAACCGCTACAAATGTGCACAAAGGCGGCAAATTTCAAAATTCAAATCATTTGAGTGTTTGTAGCGGTTATTAGTAAATAACCGCTACAAACATATATATTTGTAGCGGTTTCCCTTGGAAAACCGCTACAAATATATAAGTAAATTTGTAGCGGTTTTGAGTTCAAAACCGCTACAAATCTATATATTTGTAGCGGTTATTTACTAATAACCGCTACAAATATATACGTTTGTAGCGGTTTGAACTTAAAACCGCTACAAATATATATATAATTTTTTTTTAAAATTTAGATTTAAATCATTTATAAATTATTTCAATGCGATATAATAATATAAATATAATTATATAAAACACAATAAGAAAATTCTGAAATAAAATCTCATAAATATATACAAATGTTTAAAAGAAAAGAAAATGTCCTAAACTAAGAAGCTGGGGGCTGATCCTCTGGTGCTCCCTCAGGTGGGGCTCCCTCAGATGCCGCTGGATCGGGCCGCTGCGTAGACTGAACCGCACCATCCTCATCAGCAGGAGGAGGAGCTGTAGGAGGAGGAGTAGTGCTCGGGACGACGTAGCGAGGGACAGGGGGGACCGCTGGATGCTGCTCGTCCGGGAACAGCCGATTCCATGCTCCCTCGAGCATAGTGTTCGCGATCTCACGCCACTGCGTCTGCTGCGCGTACATAGTGTCTGCGTGGATCTGCAGCAGCTGCTGCTGCTGCACCTGCATCTGCTGCATCTGCTGCTGTGTCTGCTCCAAATCTGACCGCAGCTGGTCAATCGACTCGTCCCTCCGATGTCTGACCCCTCTAGAACTGCCAGCCTCAAAGGCGGCGCTCCTGCCGTAGATCATGCTGGGTCTGGCGCCTATCCCCATCCCCCGCACTCGTCCGGGGTGCTCAGGCTGAGCCAGACCCGCCTTCAGAGGAGCCGTCGGGTCCACTGACCCCTGTGACTCCTCAGGCTGGGTCTGTCGCACCTCAGGCTGCGACTGCTGCATCCGCTCCTGCCATTTTATGAAATAATTAATAATTACCATTTTTCATTATTAACTTTGTTTTATAAAAAATATAATTCAAAATTACTTACAATGGCCGCTTCTGCCTGCTGAGAGGTCGCAGTCCCGTCACGGTGTCTGTGTGTGATGGCGTATAGCTCCGCATAGTCCGTCTGACGGTTCTCCTGCTGAGCCCTCGTCTCCTGAAACAATTACAAAACAATTAGTATTATGAAATAATCAACTACAAGTAAGTGAAGCACTTGAAAAGTTACCAGCTCGCTGTAGGTCACAGCAAAGGTCTTCGATCCTGCTGTGTGGTGGATCGTCTGCTGCGCCCGGATCGCGGCGTTCCTCCGAGCAAGCTCCTGGAAAAAAAAATTAAATGTATTATAATTTAAAATTAAATACAAAATAAATTGCTATTATAATTTAATATTTAACAATTAAAAAATTATATATAAAAAATATAATAAATACATTACCTGCGCCTCAGGGCTCCTCATGAACTGGACAAAACGTGCCCAGTCGTTCGGCGGCACGCCGTCCGGGACGCTCTCCTGCAGCTGCTCCAGAGGCATCGTCCCGTCCCCATCCACGCTGTGGAAGAGACGGTTCCTCCTGTTCCTCCAGGCGTCGCCCATCTTCACGAGGGCGTACCTCTTCCGGTTGGCCCGGACGGCAAACCGCAGCTGAAAAAAAGACATTTAAATATCAATAATTATAATAACCATAATTTAAAAAAATAATTAAATAGAATTAATTACAAAAGATATTAATTAAATAGTTTTAATTACCTGAACCACCTCCTCCCAAGCCTGGTCCTTCGGCCCCTTCGGAATGTGCCTCCACGTCGGGAAGTGAAGGGGGAACCGCATCCAATTCGATCCCAGGTCGCTCAGGAAGCGGTTGAGCAGGTGACCCCCATTGTGGATCGGCTGGTCAGTGCCCTCGTTCCACGGCACTACAACTCGCAGGGACCGGTCCATGCTGTTCAGACCGGTCACATCCAGCCTCCTCGTCGGCACGTTCCCCTGCTCATCTGCACAGTTGACCGCACATTAGATAAATTATAATTCAAAGTTAAAAAGTTAAAAAATTTAAAAATTAAATAATTTACCTTCGACCTGCACCTCAAACCCAGTGGACCGCGAAGACGACCCTCGTGGGTTGTTCTGCTCCCGAGCCTCTTCCTCATCGAGGAACTGCTCCATCTCCCTGAACCCACTAATCGGGATCTCGAACTCCTCCTCGTTGAGGAAGTCCTCAACGCTAATCTCTGGCACCTCCACCTCAGGCACCTCAGCTGCAGTCGTCGCCTGTGGGATCGTCTGCGGTTCCTGTGGGGGGATGGGCTGAGATGCCTCGGTAGCCCTGCCTGCGCGCTGCCCCCTCCTCCCTCTGCCCCCTGCCCGGCTGCTGCCACCCCGTAAACTCGGTCTGGGGGGCACAGGGGCCTTCCCCTTATCCTGTCCTGAAGCCATATCAACTGTACAAATTAAAAAAAAATTAGTCCATTATTATACAAAAATATAATAAAAATACAAATATAAATAAAAATACGTGTTATATACGTACCTCAAGTGTAAATACTGCGGAATACTGACAAAAAACTCCTATAGACTCGTCTAAAAGCTCAAATATCGAATAAACCACTCAGAGAAACCTCAGGAAACAAAATGAGCAAAATGAGAAATGGAAGAGGCGAGGGGGTTAAATAGGCCGGATATTAGTAGCGGTTATTCAAAATAACCGCTACTCTAACCGCTACAAATAATTAAATTTGTAGCGGTTCTACAATAACCGCTACAAATCTTCACAACGTTTGAAATTCTGTAGCGGTTATTGCCCAGAACCGCTACAAATTTGGAGTCTCTTGAAATTCTGTAGCGGTTTTGGGCAAGAACCGCTACAAAATTCTGACCTTTGGTATTTTGTAGCGGTTTATGTGCATTAACCGCTACAAAATAACCGCTACAAGTTTTGGCGGGAATTTCGCACCAAATTTGTAGCGGTTTTTTGTATGAAACCGCTACAAATATTCTTGCCGCTACAAATTTGTAGCGGTTTAGGTAAAAACCGCTACAAATACTATAATTTGTAGCGGTTTAATATAACCACTACAAGTTCACCGCTACGAAATACCTTTTTTTTTGTAGTGTTTTCATTAATCATTGTGATTGTATTGTTTGCTATTGCTTTAAACTTTAAAATAAAATGTGAATGGCTGTCGGCTGATGCTCTGTATGTTTTTTCTTGTTGGTTTAGTTGGTTCTTTTGTTTCATTGTAGCTCTCAATCCTCTGATAGTGATTATTAATCAACTGGGGTGCTTGTGGTTTGCGAATTGAAAGGGTTTATTTGCTGTTTGCTTTGGTTTTGGTTTTGGTTTTGGTTTTGGTTTCTTAATGGAGGGAAATAATGAAGCACCTGAGAATGTTGCTGCCAACCCTAATCCCGATACTACCAATCCTCCTAATAGTAGTTTACCCCCTCCACAGGCATCAGGGACTTTAAAAAAACAGACCCATCTTGGCAATATGTTTCTCTTAAAAAAGAGGGAAAAATAAATGTTTTCACATGCCTCTTATGTTCTTCAAGTTATAGGGGATGTGAGTGGTCAAGTGAGTTCATGCAAAAAAGTTTCTCATGATGTACGTGCTAAAATGAAAGAATCTTTGTTAGAAGGTTCAAAGAAAAAACATGTTGTTGAGGAGGAAAATGAAGCTAGAGAGGTTGAAGAACCACTTGCTTCTTTAAAGAGGAAAGCTCCTATAGTTGGGAAGATTGACAGTCATTTTGCATCTAGGACAACTCCTGGTAGCCAACCAAGCATCAAGAGTGCATGGGCAAGTTAAGAAGTACAATATAATGCAAAAAAGGCATTTGCTCATTGGGCTTATGTTAATTGTGTTCCATTTAATGCAATGACTTGTCTCTTATTTCAAAAAGCAATTGATACTGCTACTGCAATTGGGCCTGGGTTTAAGGTTCCAAGTTTTCATGAGTATAGAGTTACCATGTTGAGAGATTGCAAAAAGGAACTTCAACCACTGATTGATAGCCATCAAGCTAAATGGAAAGAAAATGGTTGCACACTCATGGCTGATAGTTGGACAGATGTCAGACAATGAACTTTGATTAATTTCTTAGTTTATTCATTGCATGGCATGGTATTTGTGAAGTCAGTTGATGCTTCGGATATAGTTAAAGATGCCAACACTTTATTCTCATTGTTCACAGAAGTTATTGAGTGGGTTGGTCATCAAAATGTAGTCCATGTGGTGACTGACAATGCAGCTAATTATGTAACATGTGGTAGATTGATAAAAAAAATACAAAACTATTTATTGGTCACCATGTGTAGCTCATTGTTTGAATCTTATTTTGAAAGACATTGCAGCCATGCCTCATTGTCAGAACTTGCAAAGAATGCATCTAAAATCACTGTATTTACATATAATCATATGGTCTTCTTGTCATGGTTAAGGAATAGACCAGGTTGGAAGGAAATTGTACGTCCTGGTGCAACAAGATTTGCCACCTGATTTACAAGCTTTGGTTGTTGATCATCATTTTGTGCAGTACAAATTAGCAAGCACTGAACCTGGGAAAATTTTCAGTGCAATTGTTCTAAATAATCAGTTTTGGGACGATTGCTTTGAAATTGTAAGACTTGTGTCTCCTTTGATAAGGTTGTTGAGGATTGTGGATTCAGATGAAAAACCTTCAATGCCTTACATCTATGAAGGGATGCAGAGAGCTAAGAATGTAATCAAAGACATGTTTCAAATGAAGAAGGAACTGTAAAAGCTATATACGGATATTATTCAAAATCGCTGGGATAAACATTTGAAAAATGACCTACATGCAGTGGCGTATCTCTTGAATCCTGCTTTCTTGTACAGTCCTGACTTTGTTCGAAAGCATAGACCGATAGATGCTGTGATCAATTTGTTTGAGGCACTCTCACCTGACAATGATGATCATTTTGTTACAATGATGCAACAAATCAGTGTCTACCGTTACCGTAAAGAATCATTTGATAAAGTTTCACGCGAGAAAACAGCCTAAAAGCTAGTCCCTCGTAAGTATATTAAGTTTTATATTTGAAAACACATATTATGATTATTTTTTAATGTTTATTACTACATACTAAATGTTTTTTACTTTATTTTGAAGATTAGTGGTGGTTGTATTATGGGGGTTCAGTACCAAAATTGCAACAAATTGCTATACATGTTCTTAGTCAACCTTCTTCTTCTTCTGGTTGTGAAAGAAATTGGAGTTTATTTGAATGCATCCATACTAAAAGAAGAAACAGATTGGAGCATCAAAGACTTAATGGTTTGGTTTTCACAAATTACAATATTAAGTTAAAGTTTAGGTAATCTGAAAAGTCATGATTGAAGAATGGTTGTTATATATTTTTAGTAAATAATGATCTTCTATTGTGTTGGCATTATAGGAATCAATTGAAGAAGAAGAAAGATAATTACGATCCCATTGATTATGAATCAATTGACAGACTAGACTTTTGGGTTCTTGACAAAGATCCAACTCCTAAATTTGAAAATGTAGAAGCGACAGATCTTCAATTTCAACTAATGGCGAAGGATTATGGAGGTTTCTAACCATCTTTTTAATTATCTAAGATTATATTCTTATTTGTTACACAAAAGAATGTAACCATATTTTGAGCATAACTAGTACTAATTTTATTCATTTGATACATAGGTGACGACGATGTTGTTGGGGCTCCATCATTAAATGCTGACTCTGTTGTTCCTAGTGCCTTTACTCTTCCTCCTACAGCTTCACCTCCTAATGTCTCAGTACCTAGAGAGTTGAATGATATAGTTTATGTTTATTTTAATGATGTTTACTACTTTTCACCTCCTAATTAATTAATTATTAGTTTACTACTTTTGTTATCATAAACATGTTTTGATATTGTGTTATGAACTTATGATAAATATTCTGAGATTACAAGTTATAATAGTTCTCTTTAGGTTATATATATATGATACAATCATATTATTTTGTTAGCATTTTGATTCTGGATATATACTATTCATAATTTGGATGGTGTGATGAAAAATTACAATATTTTTCAATTTTTTACTCCTCACCAGTTTAAGTCCTGGTTGACACCGGGCCGACTCCGATCTGACCCACTGACCCTTGACCTAATACTCTGACCGGTCCGGATTTAATTACCTTGCACAAAATGCATATTATTAGTTACTTGTGAATGATTCGATTTATTATAATTAAACTCACTCTATGTCCCAGTACTTTAATTCTAATGGGTGTTGGTTTTGGTTCTTTTTTTTTCCCACCCCTATACTTTATGATGTCTAAAGCGATAGGCCCTACAATTTTACGAAGAGATTTATATCTAAGCTTAACATCTTAAATTTGATATGTGACATTAATTCCGTTAAATAGATTGATATATGGACTGTTTACTAAGACGGACGTGATTTACATGTTTGGATCCAAACCAAAATTTGTTACAAAGTATATAGTTTCAAAAGAAAAATTTATTACGTGCTAAAAAAACTTAATTGTTAAAAGTACATGGTTTTGGAGTGAGTTTAACTTCTTAAATGAAACTTAAACGCATGAGAGAAGATAAAGAAATCAATCTTGATTTGAAAAAATAAATTTTGAACGGAGAAATCAATTTTCAACAATAAAATATATTATTTTCAATATTTAAATCTATGCTTTGTTTTCTTACTCTCAAATTTGATTCATCAATTTTAAATGAATTGAATATATAAGATTAACTCATCTAACTTTTCTGTATATGGATATAAACTTATAACATATATGGATGTATTCAGTTGAAGTCGATTTTCTTTATCTTTTGTCGTTCGGTTAAGTTACAGTTTTTCATAGGGTTAAAATCCACTACAAGTTACTATATATTTTAACAAATTTTAGTTTTGGTTCATATAATTTGAATGAATTTTGATTGCGATTGTAATTAAGCTATATCAGTCCAGTATGCCAAGTGACATATTAGCGACGTAAACATTGTCAAGTTCAAATCCAAGGTTTTTGTAAAACTATAGGCACTAACTTTCGGACATCATAAAGTTTACAAAGAAAAACAATGAAAAAAAGTATAGTATCAAATTAAATTCATCAACCCATTTATTACTGAATTTTGAAGATATAATAACATGTACAAATTCATCATCGACATATGACCACTGTTTTTTTTACTCAAAATATCCACTTTGCGCGCCCCACATTCAAATATACATTAGTTTAATTTGATGAACTAGAGGAGCATTTTCTTTCCATGATAATGAAAGCAATTACTCCAAAGACGCAAGCTGATTTTCTTAAAGCTACTTTTATAACGGAAACAATATAATGACGCGTAATTAATAGCCGCATATATAGAAATCGAGGCGATACCAAACAAAAATCGGACGTCTTCATTTGAAACATAATTCTTCTATTCCTATCGATCGATGCATTGCCCAAGTTTGGCTGAAAGAGTAGGAATTGCCACCTAACAATACATGAATATACTGTGAGCATTAGATTCGAAGTAACAATAATATTTCAAAATTTCACCTACCTCCCAACAATATCCTAATCAACCTTCCATTAATCAATGAACATCACTGCCTGCTGATCCATCTATATATACTAGAATAATTAAAAAGACCAAGCGCAATTAGAATTTCCATAGGACAACAAAAATTAGGGATGTTAAACATAGTAACGTACAATTATTTGGTTTTTCATATTATTAGATCATAAACATAGAGAGTGCCCTGCTGGTACCATTAATCTAATGACTGTGTATATTCTAAGAATTATACGTTACGATGTGACATTTTGATCCCACCCCATTGTCAAAATCCATGCTGCAACTACCTTCATGAAATATTATAACCACTAACTCCCTCCCATGGTAAAGATATGTACAGCTTGAATTTGATTCTAAATATAAGACCCCAACTCATTTTATCTGTTAAATTTATAATTTTTTTCTCAAAGTATCCTTATTGATTATGCATATTAAGGGGCTTATCCAAAAATCCTCATGATGAAAGATGATATTTTATGAAAATCAACTCATATTTGTTACAAATACTAATTTATATAACTAACTTTTTCTTAATCTACCCAAATTAATTATATCGCTCTTATATTAAGGATTAGAGGTAATACTACTTTACTTTGCCGCACCAAATTAAACACCAATACTCCCTCCGGTCCTATTTATAAACAACTTTCTCTCTCATGAGGTTGATCCTTTTAAAAGCAACTTTCACTTCTGAAAATGTAAGCTTATTTTTTCTATTTTACCCTTATTAAATACTTATTTTTTCTCATATCTTATATTATTATCTCTCATACTTTTTATCTATTCTCTCTCCTATACTCTTTTCATAAATAAGGGCATATATGAAAAAAAATATAACATTTTTGATACATTTATTGCTTTTAACTACCATTTCATTTTGCGCAATCAAAGGTAAAACTGCTTATAAATAGGACCGAATGGAGTATATTGTTGGCAACCGAAAGGAAAAAACACTAATATATTGCAACTTGTGCATGCTTAGACGTAATTAAATATCACAAAGTGCTTTTATATTCTCGAAATCAACGACCATGAATTGAAGAAAGATGTATAACAACCATATGATTGTGAATTTGAAAAGGGATGGAGCTAGAATGAATTAATATTGACAAATGATGGAGTGAGAAAGAGGCATTGATTATCCCATAAAATAATAATATCTTTAAAATATATCAACTTGTGTGGCTAGCTAGCAAGCCGGTGAGATCACTTTAATGTCATGAAGGTGTTTTTTTTGAAGCACTAGTTTTGAATTCTATAAGTATATAGTTGGTGACGTGGTCCAGGAAGAGTGTCACCTTTCACGCACACACATACATACACAAGAAATTAAAACTAGCAAGCTAAGCATGTGGGGTTGGGGTCCCTCTAATATGTACATACACTTCTCTTTTTGTGGAAACATTTGTTTCATTTTCTCTTGTTTCTTTGTGCCCAAATATCGATACCCTTCTTGAATGCAACTTTTCACTTCACTCCCTTATATGCTGCCAAATAGATCAGTGTTTCTATTATATTCATGAACATATTACACCACTAGTTGTTTGTCTTTGTTCCCCAGATTCGTGAAAACCCCATTGAACCCGGTCCGACTACTGCTATTATCCATAAAAACTCCTTTCCATATATAAACCTGTTAATGCATTCTTAGGAAAACTAAATTCCCATAAATATGAGTTTTCTTACTTTAGTTTGGGTTGTCAAGACTCATCAGTACCAAGTTGGTAATATACATAGGATTTATACGACCTTTCCCTTATTGACGATGCAGCCCCACAAAAACTTAATTACTGGAAATTAAACAATTATAGGTTCATGATTCGACTAAGGATCTAAATTAATCAAGTTGAACATTGTCTCTGGGTTCTTATTCTGAATGAAATTTTTGTTGTTACTATGGAAATTAACCGTACAAGGGCCCCATTTACCCTTGGTTTCCTCACATGTCTTGATTATTTTATCATTTTCATAGACAGCCGAGGATGAAAGAGATGGGATTATCTTACAAAAACTGGGACCATTACCCTCTTTGTCCTCTTCGTGATTTGAGACTCAGTCTCGGGTCTCGTACTTAGCTATATATGAATAAGAAGGAAAATAAGCTCGCTTGAATATCTCTAATCTAATGCATGTATGATTTATCTGTAATAGCAATATAATTACCCTTCAACCAACAACTTGTTCGTTAAGATGGTAAGCGGTCCCATCTTCATAAGGAGAAGAACATAAGTTCAAATTCAGGAAAGCACACTTATTGGGATAAATGAAAACCCTTTGCATTCCAAACTTCGAGAGGGGAAACCTTTCTTTAAATCAAAAAAAGAATATAATAACCCTTCCTCCCACACAATAGAAGGCATTTCAAATCAGATTTATGTTTATTTTAATTTGTTTTCTTCTATTTCAAACTTACTCCCTCCTGCTTACAATATAAGTTGCTTTTAGAAAATTGACTTGATCCACAGTATAAATCGTTTGGAGAACAATTGATACATATTTGTTAAATTTGCCCATGTAATTAATGTTTAAATATAACTTTTTATTTTTCTCAAGGTAATTAAACCCGGACTGGTCAGTGAACCGGTCGGGGTATTGGGTCAAGGGTCAGTGGGTTAGACCGGAGCTAAACCGGGACCAAACCGGTGAAAAATGGAATATTTTAGGCTTCTAGTATAAAATTCTAAAGGAAATTTTTTTCAAAAAAAAAATATTTAAAAAAATTTGACCCGGACCGGTTTAGTGCCCGGGTCACCGATTCGGCCGGTCCTGTCCGGGTCAGATAACCTAGGTTTTTCTCTCTCTCCTTCAATACCTCATTTAATATAGATAAAGTTGAAAATTTATTCTAATTTAAGGCAAATATAATGAGTTAACTATCACTTTTTGGTTATAATGAATTAGTTGAAATCCTTATATTATAGACCAGGGGGAGTACCACTTTGGTCCTATTTGCTAAATTTATAAGTTCTTATGACGTCAATGCCAACACACATCATATACCGAATTTGAGCTGGAAGGATACGCTAATTTTAGTTTTTTTTATACATAAGGATACGCTAATTTTTACGTACATGTTAAAATTATAGAGTATTTTTGGATCAGATGGCTAAAAAGAGATTTTGGACGGAACAAATTTAGCAAATAGGATTTTGGGTTTGGGTGTTTTTTTTTAAAGGTAATTTTGACTAAATAAAAATATCTGAATGATTCTAGTCATAATTCGTTTTATATGGGAAAATTAATAAAAACAATATGAGTTTTATATGATGCCTTCCTTTCTTGCCTAACTAAATTTCATATGATATAAAATTTGATGTATCGTTTAGTTAATTTATCATAAACAAATGAAATGATAAAACAATATTTTCTATTTTAAAAATCATATATTTATTTTCTAATATGATGGTTTTTATTATGGAAGTTTTTTTTTAATAAAAATGATTTAATTCAAATATCTTAAATTGTTGACCGTAGCTCAAATATAATGATTTTCAATAAAAGGGCACCTACATGCAATTAAAAAATGTAAAAAGAGATATTGTCAGCAACTAATTGTCTCAAAAGCAACGCTATTCATCATGCTTAGATGAGATCTTAGATTTGAGCATGATGTTAACATGTTTGTTTGCGTGAGTCTCCCTGAAGATTAGTTAGGATAATGGTAATTTAGAAAAAGAAAGAAGGACAGAGAGAGATAACAGTGAACAAAAGATAAGTCCAAGGGGACGAAAATAGGTGAGACCACCTATCACAAGCTTACGGACTAATCTAATTTCAGCCTGACTTGGCCTTGGAGAAATAGGCTTGACTTGTCAGTTTGATAGGCTGACCTATTTGTGTGTGTGTTATGTTCTCCCGACAATTTCAATTTTAAAAATTTGTTTTTTAAAGTTTGATAGGCTGACCTATTTGCATCCCAATCTTAATGTGTTTGGACAGCGATAAGAATGTTTAAAAATAACTTTTCAATTATGATTTATGGTATACGAGGTAAGTATGTGAGAGAAGTTTTATCTCGATTTATATGAAAAGCAACTTAAACGCCATCCAAACATCTATCCAAACACTCACTAAGTAGACGACAATAGACAAGTAGTGGAGAAAGTATAAAAATTTAAAAAATTATAAGTTCATTCGTCCCTATCCCTCCTTGATTATTTCTTAAACCCCGCTCCCAAAATATTCATAATTTACAGTTTCAAGAAAAACTTTCTCCGAATATTTATCAATTTGAAATTTTTATTTTCGAAAATAAAGTTCAACCTAAATTTTTTGTTCTATCTGTGGAAGGATCTCTCTGTTTTTAATATTAAAAAACCTAGTATCATAACATAATTACATGCTATAATTATGAGTAGGAAAAAAAAAAGGTAAAAAAAGGAGAATATCTAAGTGCGAACTTTGAAAATTATTTTCAGATAAAAAAACCTGACAAATCATTTTATACTTCTTAATTTTTTTCTTAAGTGGTGTATACAGAAGACTAATCAAAACTCCTAATCTAAAGTAACTTGCAAAAATTACCGACTGAGAGGAGTTTGGTGGGTAGTAGGGGAGCTGCTATTTAAGTTATGTACAATTATTATGCATTTATTTTTTTGAGAACTTATCAAAACAATAACAACTAAGAAATAATTATAATAGCTCTGGGGGCTATTTGAGATTTCATCTTTCCTGTACTCTGACCTCCAAACTCTGGTGTTTATTCTTTTTGCTTAACGCGAATTCAACCCAATTTTATGGCTTTCCGTCCTCATTTAGTCATTTTTGACATTTGTCAGTGTGCTCGTTTTAGGCAGTATTGTAAATAACTGAAGACATGTGGAGGATCATCTACTAACTTTTAGGTTTTTGGAAAACCAATATGTTAGATTGTAACTTCAGTTTCCTCTCATCCTGTAATTGATGATAGTTCTTTATCAAAGTTAATCTGAGGCTTTAATATGTGGGTCAGCTGATTCGAATGTTAGATATGGATCACAGCTTAAGAAGCACATAAATTATGGGAGAAGAAATTTGGCTCTAATCCTTGGCAGCTTTGTCATCCCATTATATCAGGTTATCACTAGAGACAAAAACTACTAAATTTTTTTACCTTCTTACAATTGACTAAGGTACCAATTAAGGATGTGATGGGGCAGGCATAATAAAAACTTCTAATCTGTAGTGAATGTTATGGTCAACATGGGCATAAAGTAGGGGAAGTCCAGAAGATAATTTTAAAATAGATATGTAGTTATATAAGAAATGATGAGATTTATAATGAACATATATGCGAAAGAGCTAGAATGACATCTACTGAAGAAAAAATGGTAGAGAACCGTTTGAGGTCATTCAAGTACATTCAAATAAAGCTATTAAATGTACTAATGAGTAGGATAGATCAAGCATTATCAAATCCTTTGAAAAAGCGTAGAGAAATACTAAAGAGAACACTCAATAATATTATTTCTAGAAAGGTGTTTATAGCGCACAATGATGTTGTACATCCAGATAGCTAACTTTGATAATGCTTGTTGGTGATGTTAAGAAATACCGCACCAAGTCAGTTTATTTAACTTATTAAGCGAAAAATATTAATGTAAACAAATTTTTAGTTTTTATCAAGATATTAGACTATATCTATATAACATTTCCAACAAGAATTAAGTGAGTATTTTTCTATCATGTGTCTAGATTATTTTACAATAAAAACTATCGGATCAAAGCAGGAGAGGCAGACGATCTTATGCCACTTCTGCAAAGCAACATAGCAGAGCATCCATTTGTGCTCACCAAGTGTGAAGCTTCGACATTAATGGCGTCCAACACTTCGCCTTATGATGTTTTTTAATGGACAAACAGTGAACTTTCTACTTGTAATTATAGATTTGACGAGTTTATTTTTAGTTCAAGAAGTTGCCTTTTAGTTACCAAAGATTGATGAATAATTTCAATCTAAAATTCAGAAGATTATTTTTTTTTTATACATCAATTTTATTAACAAATCTTATCTCAGGGGTTAAAATATAAATATATCATGTTCATGGTCCCATTATTTGATCCCCAATTCATGTTCAGTCATTACTGTTTTATCGGATACGATCATTATGAACACATGAAGGCTAGAGATACCGACTAAAATCCTGTTGAGCCTCCGAAACCAAGTCATCATCCTCCCAGTGGTCGCGGTAAGTCGAAGGTTGAAGGGCCCTGCTCTTGGATGTGGCCATGTACATCTTCTGTCTCCATTCTTCCACCGGAGGAACCCCACACTGAGCTGCAACCCAGTTATAGTACTCCCAGTGCTGTTTCACATCCCAACCCACCAACCAACCACAACATATTTAGAATTTTAGAACATTATAAGAAGTCTGAGCACACTGAAATTAGCTGGAGATACATACCTGACCCTTTTCTAGGTTGTGAGCATAACGCTTCGGTGTGCCTGAGGTTTCCAGTGAAGAGTATAAAGCCTTCACATCTTCCATCATTTCCTCTTTAGAAGGCAGTGCAATGCGATTTGACAATATTCCAGCTATCCACTTGCTCTGCAGTTCGCACAGTAAAAAGGGGACAACCTGCCACCAAATTCATGGACTAATTAAGACATGGCATTTGGTTTCATTTAAAAAAGAAAGCAAGAAAGAAAGAAAGATGGAGGCGGACCTTCACTGGTATTCCCACAAATGAAAGCCACGGGGCCAATGCTGGAGGGAAAACATGTTTGTAGAGTGGTTCCACACAGTTATCATCAACTGTTACTGCACCATTGGTTTCAAGGAAATGGAATTCATACTTGTACCTGTATGAGGAACAAAAAGCCAATCGAACTTTTTTGTTTTAATTGAACGCTGTGCAGCATGATTAGCTTCTTCAATAGACCTTGACAGAACTAATAGAAAATCATCAGAAAATACCCAGTACAGTGTAGAATGACATCCACATAAACTGCATTTCCATCTTTAAAAACCACTCTTCCATCTTCGTGGACGCTGTCAATCTGCATTGTTCAAAACAATTTAATCAACTATTCTAAGCAGAATTCACCAAAAAAATTCACTGATCCTCGTGATCGCCATCCAATTCTGACCATAGATGACGAGTTTTACCATAGAATGAAGCCAGATGTTCTTAAACCCAGGCATCTTTCCAAGGTTATCATCTGCGACAGACCTAGCAGCAACATGGACCTCTTTAGCAACTCCAGAAATTTCTATTGAGATGTCGAGACCACTAGAGCCATAACCTATCACAACAACAACCTATCCAAAGAGTAATGGGAAAACTAGATCAGAAATTACCAAATCAAGTTAACAGCAAAATCGTGATTCCAACATTCTTTTCCACGGCATATTTGAGCTCCGTCCAAGAGGAAGCGTTAAGTTGTTTTTCTTTTAGATCTCTCCTGCTATTATATTTGAGATAAATTACATACAATTCTCCAACTCCAAAGTAGAATTTTATAAACTCTTACATTGGCAATCCATTGGGATTTGAGAATGATTTTCGGTGCCTACATCTGAACCGTCCGATGTGTAACACCCAATTTTTATTCACCAATATGCTTGATGAACACTTGTGGCATTCAATGAAATAAGATGGTGAATTTTGATGCGATTGAAATGATAACAACACATTTAGTTGATGTCACATGGAAATTGGGCTAAAATAAATTATGAAAGTAATTTTGGGCGTTCCGAAAAGCCCATTAGTGAAGCCCAACATAATGAATAGAAGAATACAAGTCTTAAGCCCAATTAATTGTGATTTGGGCCCAAAAGGAAAGGAAAAGGAGCAACAAACACTTTGGCCCAATTAAATGTAAAAATATATGGACAAAATCGTTATTTGACTAAATTTAATCCAAAGCCCATATTTTCCCCTTCCTTTATGATGTGAGACATCCAAATGAGGAAGCAAAAAAGGAAAGGAATAATTGTGATAAATATGTCAAAGGTTGGAGCATTTGTGGCCAAGTAAATGAAGAGTTGAAAAGTCAAAAGTTTGAATAAGATTAAACTGGCACAAAATAATATTTATTAGTGAGATGGAATTGGGATATGTTGGAGATCATTATCCCTTCCTAAGGACCCTTAATTTCGTCCAAATATGAGAAGAAAAGAGGAATTATTCATTTGGACATTAAAGATGCCACATAGAAGCAATCTTGGCCAAGTAAAAAAAGAGAAATTTAATATTCAAGAGCATGTGTTAAAATTCAAATAAGATATTATTATTGTAAGGAGGTGGAAGAGTGATATTTTTGAGAGCTTCTATCCTCTTCCAAGACTTCATGTTCGTCCTACACAACCAAAAGAGAGGGAGAAGAGTTTGGAAAAGCTCAAGAATACAAGTAGAGGGCCTAGGGTGTCAAGAGCCAAAAATCCAAGGAAAGTGTTGGTGATTTCAAGTGTTCTTGTCTTCTAGTATGTATAACACCTTTTCTAATCTCTTCTCCTTCATGAATATCATGGTTAGCAAACAAGATTCTAAGGGAAGAGAGAGAGGGAGGACGTCCTAGAGAGAGAAAATTGACAAATTAAAGGTAACTTCAAGAACCTTGATTCTCTTGATGTTATGTTGTTGTTGTTGTTGTGGTTGTTGGCTTGATTTGTGGTTGTTATTGTAGATTTTGTAAATTTGGGATGATAAAACCCTAAAGGGTTATGCGGCCAAAATTTCTCCTAATCATGTGCAATTGGTGTTTAATGGGTTGAACATGAAATTAGAGGTGTAAAGAAGGTGGTTTAGGGATTAAAGCCAAGAAACTCCAATTTTCCCTTTTTATTGTGAAATTTGTCCAGCTACTGTCCACTCAATGTAGAGATTGAATATTGTAATTTTGATGGTTCCATTGGATTTAGAAGGAAAAATTGTGTGAGAATGAGTGTTCATGATTTTTTAAAATTTGTATGCATGTCGGGAATTTATTGAAGTTCAAAGTAAATGCTGCTTGGCTGTTTCACTGGAGGTAGTGTTAATGTAAAGTGAATTTCGTTACCCAAACCTAGTTCAAATGTTATGAAACTTTTCAGGATTAAAGTAGATATATAGAGCTTTAATTTGATAGGTATTTTGTAATTTTTGGAGATGTAAATTAAATGATATAAATTTTCAAAGTTATGCCCTGTTCCTGGAAGGAAATATGGAACAACTTATGTTTGGCGAATTTCTGGGAATAATGAGTCCAATAATCATATTTGGGTATTTTTTTCATGAAAGTACATTTGAAGAGCCTCAATTGAGCTTTGGAATCAGTCAAATTAGATTTTTCTATACTTAATTATGAATTTTCAAAGTTGACTGAAAAATATGCCAGTTTCTGGAAAACAGTGGAACTACACTGTGTAGAGTTGTACTATACAAAAACTATTATAACTACAATAGATAGCCAACAGAATGGGTTCAAAGGAGTATAAACTAGTACATGAATGGGTCTTACCTCAATTCTTGTACATTTGGAATTTTATGACCGGACAGTTGTGGCCGAGCCGGATCAAGACAATTAGACGGTTAGGTGGGAAAGGGCTATTTCAGGTAATAATTCTATCTTTCATACATTATGTTAATGTTTATATGCTTTGTGTATGCCATCTTCCGTAATATGTATGATACACAGTGCCTACGGGTACACTAAAATGCCCAATTGGAGGTCTCGAGCCCAGCTGAGGTACAAAACGAGTAGGGGTTGCAACAGTAGTTGGCTCTGAACGTTTCTGACTAAACTGATATTATACTGGTTGAACTGAATTATGTGTTATTATAATATTACTGTATATGGTACTTGACATATTTATTATTGCATTTTCTATGATCGATTGTCAGTTACTACTAAGATTCTCTCGAATCTCACCCTTTTCCATAAATGTACAAAGTTTGCAACAACAGAAAATGGCTCCGAGGGCAAAATGGTATTTACCGGTAATTGAAGGTTCCGGTCAAGATCAAGAGAAGACGTTGGTTATCTGAAAACCTTTTATTATTTCAAGGTTTGTAAGTATTATGTATGAACCCCGGTAGTGAAAACCTGTAATGTAATCAAGTAATAATGTTTAAATAATATCAATATATTTTCATTATTCCTGTGTTGCTCACTGAACTATGTTCAAGTACTCTAAAAATCTAGAAATAAGATTAGGGTGTTACACGATAGGATTTCGATAATCTAGATTTAATTTTTTTTACTTTTTATTTTTTTTGAAATTTTTTTTTAATAAATACAAAATCTAAAATGAAGATAGTTTCTTAACTAACATTTTTCCAATAAATAATTTTTTTATTCAAAAATCACCCATTTAAAAAAAAAATCAAATCTAAATCATTTAGATCCAAATCCAGACCTGAACGAGCTCCGGGCACATATCCTTTTGATAGTCACTGAAACTGATTCCTTGGGATTTAGGACAGTAAAGCCATACTGCTTTTTCTGAAGTAGACCATCAAATTATTATAACATATTTTCGTTATTAAATGAATGTTAAGGAATGAACAGTTGACCATCCACCTCTCAGAAAAGAAGTTTTCCACAACTAAACTACAAATTGTCAAGAATACTGGAGCTGTCGCCAGAAACACAAGGGCATATAGGGTCTTGTAGTCTTTTTATTTTAACAACTTGTGGAATAGAAAAATATAATGAAGGAACCTGTGATACATACTTGGTCTTGAAAGGGCTCAGGTGTACGATAATTATGGCTATGCATTTGCTTCCCCGGCCATACTTTCATGCCTGGATGCAACACAATTGCCACTAGGAAGCCATCAATATTTAAAAAAAGCATGAATCGAAAGTTGAGTTTTATGTGTGACATTAATCAAATAAGAAAGGAAAAGTTACCGGGAATATCAGCTATGCGAGGTTGAGTAAAATGTCCGTTACAAACGACCAAAGCGTCGTATATTTCATCCACAGCATCCCCACTTCTGCCTTTTGATGTTACCTTCCATTTCCCACCATCTTCAAACTTCGCAGATACAACCTCAGTCTCGTACCGTACCAATTCATTGATCCCAAACTCAGTCGCGAAGTCTTGCAAATACATCAATACCTCTTTGTGACCCGGGAATCTTCTCCCATCTCTGCCGTCGCCTTCTCGCTTTACAAACGGGAAATCTCCAAATCCCATGACTTCCCTCGGGAGATTGGTGCGGAGCGATTGGTAGAGGCTAGAATGGACCACGGCTCGATCCGGATTCGTACCAAGCCGGTCGGACTCTACGTTCGGGTTGTAGATCCATGTGCCCCCGACCTGGTCACCTCGCTCGAAAACGACAACTCGGTGGCCTTCTCGTCGGAGTTCACGGGCGGCGACAAGTCCGCTGACCCCAGCGCCTATCACTGCCACGAGGCGAGATGGCTGTGGGGAGCCTGCGGTCAGCATTGGTTGGTGTTGGATTCGAAGCAGCAAATGGACGAGAAGAGCCGAAGATCCGATTAACTCATGAGCATATATCTTAACGTTAATGTTGATTTGTTTGGATAACTTATTTTTGAACCGTAAGTGTTTATAAATCGTGATTCACAACATATCGTGATTCACAACATATGAAATAAATATGTAAGATGAGTTTTGTCTCGAATTACTTAATAAATATTTATTTTCTAAGAATAAGTTATTCCAACCACTCTATTATTTAGATATATTCACGTGATCCGCATGGCGACGCCAATGCCAACAGTCGTTCGTCCGTGACTCTCTGTTGTCGTTTTACGCTATACGTTTCATGACTAATTAAATTTTACATATATCAAAAAAAAAAAATTACATGATATATTCCATCTAGTCTTAATTATAAGATAAAATTGATTTTTTTCGGTCCTAATTATAAGACAAAATTGATTTTTCTTTTGAGAAATTAAGGAATCTAATTAAATTATTTTAAAATATTTATATTTTATTTTTTTTTTCTTTAAATTAAGTAGTTTGACTAATAAATTAACATATAATCTAATGATACATAATATATTATATGATTAAATAATTTATTTAGTTTCCTTAATTTCTCTTAAAAAAATCAATTTTAACTTATAATTAGAATCAGACACACTAATACTATAACTATATATAACCAATATAATTATACAGCTTCAACCTAGCTGTTGTTTGTCTTTTTGATACGCAGATCCAACTAAATTATGACCACACATGTTATATATAAATATATATTCACGTGATTCGCATGGTGACGCCAATGCCCACAGTCGTTGTCCGTGACTCTCTGTTGTCGTTTTACGCTATACGTTTCATGACTAATTAAATCTTACATATATCAAAAAAAAAATTATATGATATAGTACGATAACTTTTTATCTAACCAATATAATAATACAGCTTCAACCCAAATTTTTGATTCCATCAAATTTTTTAAAATAAAATATTAAAAACAAGGGGGTACTACCTGTCGGTAAAAATAAAATAAATAAATAAATAAAATATTAAAATCAAGGGGCACGTGGCCCCTTTACTATAAGATGGGGGGTATTAAATATACCGCCAACCTCATGTTTTTCATCACGAGTGAAAGAGAGAGAAAGGAAGAAGAGTTCTGTCTATGAGTGTCGTTTTTTTTTGAACAAGTCTATGAGTGTCGTTTCACACTTTCACTTCATGCATAAATTTTTGGGATAATTTAGGGAATTAAAATCACTTCTTTTCAATAAATTTTTTTCATAAAAGTTATTACATGTATTTTTCTCTTTCTATTGGTGGTAAAATTATACTGATTATCAAGAATTTTTAGTATTAGGATTTTGGGAGAATTTTGATTTTTTACAAAAGATGATTATAGATATATAGAGAATAAATAATAATTGATTTTAATAGATTTAGATTTACCATTCGGTTGTTTTATGATTTTATAATTAATTTCTTCTTAAATAAATCATAAATTATACTTTAGGGATGCTTTTTATTGATTAAATTTGGATTAAACAATTTATTTGGGTTATTGGAAATATTATTAAAATTTTAATCGGTTTAATTTTGTAGATTTTGAGTTATGTGAAATTATAAATTATGATTTGATATTAGAGTTAGAGAATTATAGTTATTAAATATTTTATTGAGTGAAATACAGTTAAGAAATTTTGATTTAAAAGGAATTTGAGGAATAGATAAATTGTTGTTATTTTTAAGAAAGTTGAGCCAATTATGGGGATTATTATTTGCCATTTTATATTAGTTAACAATTATTATAGCGTGCGTGCGTGCGTGCGTGCGTGCGTGCGTGCGTGCGTGCGTGCGTGCGTGCGTGTGTGTGTGTGTTGTAGAGTGAATTTAAATTTAGCTTGTTGGAGTTAAATTCTCTCAAGTTTAGTTGTGTTAAGAACCTGAGGTAACCACTTTTCAATTTATCTTGTATGCTTGTTGAAATGATTATAAGTGTATGTTGGTATTTTTAATTGCTATAAATATGTTGTAGTAATTTATATATGAAAAATGTATAATGACAGTATTAATCATGTTTTTAGTAAATTTTTTAGTTAAATAGGCCTGAATGATTTATTTGAATGATTGATGATGCATAGCATTAAATATGAAATATATGAATAGATTATTGATATTGAAGATTGTGATGTTGAGATGTTGAATGTGGTGCATTGTGATTAAGAAGAGATTTGATTCTTTTATACCATGTGGTATAGCCACCACCGTATGCGTAGTGGATGACTTTGGCATTCTCAGGGTTCTTGGTATCACCCTTTTCTTTGGCCGGGTTAAGGGTCAGCTCAAAGGACAAGTGACACCTTTTCATTTTCAACGGAAAGGGAATCCATGATCTGATATGAGTTCTGTAACCTTTATCTGGGTTACACCTCATTATTAGAGAGCTTGGTGCAATCTTTTCAAAGAGACTAATATTGTTATATGTTGTAGATCATGGATTCTGTCAGCGATTAAGGTTATAAGGATGATTGAGGGAGTTTTATGCATATTGAATTATTCTCTTGAAATACTAATGTTTTGGGAAGATTAGACTTTATGTGATATGAATATATATTTTTTTGCCCGCTTAACTATCTTATAATCATTCCTTGCATACTTATTAAAATAAAATTGTGGTTATCGAGTTCATGTAACTCACCCAATCGATATTTAAAATTTTTCAGGCGAGAGTTCAAGTGGTGCTATACCAAAAGGAAGGCAAATGAGACTTGATTTGATATCAATCGTATGTTTCGTTTAATTACATGAGCATAATGTATATTGTCAAACTTAAGGGCCTTTTTGGTTTACATTGCATATATTGAATACTTCACTGCATGCTGCGATTTGTATTGTAGATGGAGCCCTTTAATATGTTGTATTATGTAATATTTAATGTTTTACTTGGTTTAAAGATTAGTTATATGATAATTAAAAAAGGTCGTTACAAAATAGATAGAAAGCAATAGAATTATAGAAAAACATACATATAACCATATATATTGATGAGTATAAATCTTCATTACAAATCCAAAATCATAAGAACTTAATTCATAGAATAAAACATAACTAAAATCATAGTTTTCGTATATAAATAAATTCTTAAATCTAAGAAATCATAAATATAATAAGATATGGATAATTTAAACTCCCATTTAAAACACATATAAACTCAAACTATCTTCAATTAATATCCAAAAACACAAAATTACCTAACCACTCAGGTAAATAGCTTCACCAAAGAAGTTCAAAATTCCCGATATTGAAGAGCACCAACATCCAACCATTAAGTCACGAATTAAATCACCAATTAGCACTAATTCAATTTAACTTGGGGCTGCAATTAAACTCAGAAAAACAAGACAGAGAAGCCACGGTTATAATGAGTTCAGATGCAGAGGGAATCAAAGCCTGGAAATCGGAAACAGAGGAGGCTGTGACGGACGATGGAGGCAGGTGAATGGTGGTGGACGGCTGTGTTATCTTCCTCGCTGCAGCTCCCTCTTCTCACTCCCAGCTGTGTCAGCCCCCCCCTCTCGTTCTCTCTCAGCTTTCGCCCCCTCAAGTCTGCAGCTGTGTCGGCCGATCTCCCCGTGAACTCAGAAGCTCCACCGGTGCTAATGGAGATGACGATGAACGTCGCCGGCGACAGTGGTGAGCTAAAAAATGAAGGTGAATGAAAAGTGATGAAAGGCAAAATCCTCCCCAGTCGCCGCTGCTGCTCGTTCTGCTCTTCTATATTAATTCTATCCAGCTTCCAATTCCCTTCAGCTGACCTAAAGTGTGCTGCCAAGAACGATGTGGTTTAGACTAGACTAGGTTGTCATTTTCCAAATTTGTGGGACCAAACTGTCATTTCTGAAATTAAAACCCAAAATTGCCATTTTCAAGTTTAATCCTAATTTTTAAGTATTTTCAATTGAAAGCAATGTAACCAACATTAAATATTTTTAGAAAAATCAGTGGTTAAGAGTAATTAAAATTATTTTGATTTTTTTACCTTTTTAGTTTTAATTTAATGTATTTATTGTTAATCTCAATTTATCACATTAAAGACATTTTAAGATCGTTTATTATAACAAAAATTTCAATTAAAGTATAAAAATATATAATTAAAATAAAGATATGTCAATTTTGAGACAAGTAATCATTAATCTAAAGTCATTTTGTTGATGTGATAATTAACGAAAGGTTGTCATAGATATGGTAGGTGTGTCGATCTTGCTAATAAGACTTGCTTCTTGTTTTAGGTTAACAGATTGGCTGAATATTGGATTGCCAATTATGCCCAATCCTTCTTGTTTTTTTTTTAGATTACAAGGCAAGTGTTACACTTGAGTCTAGATCAGGGAGAGGGCCCCACCCCTACAGACTGAACATCCAAAAGAAATTGAGTCCTACAACTGTGAGGAACTTGTGGCACCAGAAAAATCAAATTCTCCTCATCATGAGCCTCCTTCACTAAAATATCAGCACACGATACCACATCTCTATAACAATGGCACACTTGGATAAGCCTCTCCTTATAAATGAGTTGACGGACACCTTCAATCTCCTTACGAAAAGGATGGTCCAGGAGACTATCTCTTGACAATATATTAATGGCTTATAAGGAATCCATATGAACTTGGACTTTTGAGCAGTTTAACAGTCAACACACCCATAATCCTACTTTGATAGCAAGAAGCAATGTAGTGAAAATCGGACCGGACCGGACGGTTGGACCAGTGCTCTGGAGGGCTTTTGGCTCGTTTTGTATGGTTCAACCATTTCACCATTTAGACCGTTTCAGGTTGCTTCAAACCGGCTGTTGGGCCAAAAACCGGGGTTGAACCGGGAACTGTTTATTAGTATTATTGACATGTTATTGTGTTATTTTTAATGATTTCAATGTATTAGAACTTGAGATTTGGAAAAGATGATACATATAAGTTTTTTTATGTGCTTATTTTTAATTAATGTTAAAATTTCATATTTATTTTTTGTATTTATATAATTATATATACGTATCATATTATTTTTATTTAATCATTATATCATCGGTCTGACCGCTGGTCCGACCATGCCACTCATGACCTAGTAGCCTCTCCGGTTCGACGTCCGGTCTAACTTTTAAAACATTGGCAAGAAGTTCAACTATGGTAATTGGATAACTACCCAATTTCTAACGAAAACCCATTAACCAAGTCTCCTTGGCATCTCTAATGACACCTCAATAAGTCCTAATATTACAATGTATTTATATAGCTTTTTGAGAGATTTTATTGATAATATCATGCTTGGAATGCATTTATGATGATAAATTGTGATTAATATTGATTATGTGAAATTAATGATTAAAAGAGTTTAATTGATACATTTTATAATTTTTCCCAAGTGCTTGAATTGTGGAACAAATGATAGTACATTGGTATGAATTGTTTCATAGGAAGCTTGGGAGAAATTGGAGTCAAAGAGTTGAAAATAGGAAAAAGGACTAAACTGCAAAGTTCAGAAAGTTTGCAAGCAGACACAAAAAGGGACTAAAGTGCAAATTGTAGAAATTCTTCTGGGGCCCGATTGCAATTTTCCCAACATCAAAATTCTGATCTCCAACCATCCAAATTCACGGAAATGGGATTCAAAAGCGTCTACTCTTAATGGAGAAAGGGAAGGGGTCCAGATCGATCACTCCCACACTTCATCTCACTTCCAATTCTCTCATCTTCATCCTTTTCCATTCTAACTTCCATCACCGCCACATTCATCTCGGATTCCATAATCTTCACCATGGTAGCAGCTGGAATGAAGCTTAGTAGAGCTGATTCTTTAACCATGCGTGGCTAATTCAATTCTTCCCTAGAGCTGTGATCTATGCCGGAGCTACAGAGCTCATTGGGAGCTTCTTCTTCTATGTTCTTAGCTATGTGTTTGTATATTTAGCTCTAAATGTTGATAAGAGGAATTTTATATTTACGTTTCTCAAATATAGACAGATTCGATTGTGATTATGATAGACGTTGTATTCCTTGATTTCGTGTAAGTTTAATTACTCTTGAATATCTGTTTGATATTTGATGGTGATTAGATTGATAAAACTCATGGTATGAATTGTTTGGTTATATCTTTGGAATTTTCTATCACATTGCATCTGATTTGTTGCATTCTTGGATTCGAATATGAATTTGCTCCATATCCTATTTAGCTATGAGGGCAGAGTAATTGTTCTAGGGAAGGTTTCTTCATCTCATCTAAATAAACCAGAAAATTATAGACAAAACAGTTTAGAACTTTAATTCAGCGATTAGATCTCACGAATACAATCTTTTTGCTGTAATTATTCTCTTAAATTGTGGCTCATTAGATTTGTTAGGAACTTTAGCATTCATTAGACTCCTTAGAGAAGAATGACCTAGGCTAGTTATCACTATACTATACTTAACTTAGTATTTTTGGTAGGTTTAACGACAACCTCTGTCACACCTCCACATGCATGTTGCTTGACCTGGTTATATAATGAATGCATCAACATCCAGCCGAACTTTATCAACAAGAGGAGGAATTAATCTATCGGTCCATCAAAGAGCCCATACCCTGAAAGACCTTGTGTTTCAACATGCCATCCTTTACCTCCTCCATAAGAAGAGATAAACAATGATGAATTACTTCCCTAGAGGACACCGCTCATGTTTGAAAAACTACTTGGCATCTATGTTTCCATAAAAGCCAACAAGTATAACCAAACAAACACTACCATGACCAGTGAAAAAATCGATATGTTGCTAGTTGATGACAAAGATTCCATCGTAACCATACCTATAAATCACCAGAAAAGAAAGAAAAATAATATTGGTTAGGATTAATAATTTCCTTCCACGTTTGTTTTACTCTCTTACAATCCTTCAAACTTCAAAATTGGTGGGAGTCCTTTTTTGTATCTTTAATGTAAAAGTAGGGAGTCTTCAAGAAATCGCCCACTCGGACTCAATCAACTGGGTTCCTAATCCCACCCCAGTACCAACTATTTTGGAGTAGAAGGAAACTGAAAAGTTGGGCTTACTATTAATAAGGCTGCTTCTATGTCTTAGGTAGGCCCATTAGAGTGACCTTGACAACAAAAATGTTGGTTGCAAGAGGAGAGCCTTCACATTATCTATCTACTTGGCAACAACTAACTATGTGTTGGGTCTAGCAGAAAGGGTTATTTTCTCACAATGTGATGAACTAATATTCAAATTTCTATTAAGAGAGGTATTCATCAGTGCCTCAAATATGATTGCCTAAGGAGGACACTTGTGTGGAGAAAGGGGGGAAAAACTGCAACAACTAGAAGGATGAAGCTTATTGTTTTCTTGCGCTCTTTGTTTTTCAAACAACCGAGTTCATTTTCAAGAAAAACCTACAAAAAATTGGCTTTAAATTAACTTCAAAAATGTATTTGTCGTTACTTCTGATCACTATTGATGGTGGCAACTACTTAATTACAAACTGCTGTGCTGTGCATCTAAACTTGTGATCAATGACTTATCATCAACTTCTCTCTAGTTAGGTGGTTCTTCCAAGGCAGAATCCATTCCGCTTCACAAGAAGGAGATGGAGAAGCTGGAGGGGTCTCATTCTTTTGAGCTAATTGCTTTAATACTTGAAGAACGCAATGCTTATCATTTGAGATATTACCTTTCGTCCTAAAGGTCTAATTGACTGTTTTTTTAAAAGATTAAAAAAGTTAAATAAGTTATATAATTATATCATATGTTACGTATTATTAAATTATAAGTCAGACAAATTAGTTTGGAGAAGAAACAATAAATATAAATACTATAAAATAATTTAATTAGCTTTCTCAATCTCCTCAAAAGAGCCAACTAGGTTTTATATTCAATTGGTATTAAGAAAAATATAACATAAAATGAATAACGCGGCCGACCATTACCAACTCCAAAGACAGCAGATAGAAGAATGCTCCTGAAGACAAACTAGATCTTCAAGTTGAAAGATTTACGCGCAGAAATCTAATTTCGCATTAATCGAGAACGAAATAAAATAAGCACTCTTCTCGTAATACTACTATTAATAATAAATTCCTCGTAAGAGATCAGACAGCTATATACTTTAGGTAAGCAGTATATTAGAGATGATCTCTTCATTGTGATGGTGACTTTGACTAGCTCTATGGAGAAAGATAGTTGAAAGTAAAAATAAAGGGAGTAGAGGGAAAAAAGGTGACTGAATGTGGAAGCGTCGGCCGTGACTGTGATGATTTACTGATTCACTATAAAGAGCAGAAAAGGTATTAATAGTTAAAGGAAGTGCGTAATAAATAGTGGAAAGTGTGTGGAGTTTATTTGTGATTTCTGGAAGAGGTAGGGAGACAGACATTGGATGCTGGTTGAATGGAATTGAAAATGGGAAGATTTGCTTATGATGACGACGACGACGATATATATATATATATGTATATGTATATGATCGCCGGCAATGAATCATTAAAGAGGATCCTTTGAGGAATATGAAATTGTGTTGAAGGAGTATGCTCCGACGCTTATCGAATGATGGCTCATGATTATGAGTGGGCTATGAGCAGTAGCCGTATTATTATTATTATTAGCAGAAGCTGTACTGGGTTCCATAATTTCCATCTCTCTTGTGTCTCTTTTTCCTCAACTTCCACTAATATGCTTCCTTCTTCCCTTCCCATGGTGGTGGTAGGCCCTATTCTTTCTCATTGACGCAATCACTCAACCATATTTATAGGTCCCATCAATTATGCTCCATCACCAGCATATCTATTCTGCAAATAATTCCACCAACCCTACTTCATTTTCCTCCTATCTTTTTGTCCAGTATTCCTCCTTTTTAATCCTACTCAATCTAGATATATATTTTCCTTTAGATAATATTCGTAACAAACATATACGTTGAAGAGTTAGCTTCTATTAAAAAAAATGGTAGAAAATCATTTGACATTAATCGGACATGTTTAAAGAAGGTCATTAGATATGCAAGTAAGAATATTTAATCAAACAGTGTGAAGTTCCTTAAAAATGAAGAAGAACTAAAGAGAATACTCAGTAAAATTATTGAACCGAATCTCTTAGCTAACAATTTATCTAAAACACTTGAGTATTGATAGAGCATAATAGTGTCATGTTATCCATTTAGCTAACCTCATATAATAGGATAAAACTTTGTTATTGTTATTGTAATACGAAAAAATATTAAATTCACCGCCAAACTATAGTGTCGGGTGCACTTGGTGATGAGCTAATTAACCCACCACAATGTCATATTTTAAGATGGATTGTTCAAAGATTATATATGTTGGCAAAGCATATGCTGAATCTTTTATCTAGATATATAGATACCTGACACTGCATCATCTATATATGTGTGGGCGTGAGCGTTTGATTAAATTGCTGTGTGGTCCTAATTGAGGGATAATGTAGCAGAAACAAATTATGTGATGAAATTAAACTGTCACGGGAATAACTACTGGTTTAAAGTTTAAAAATTAGAGTAGCCTAAAATTAAGAATAATGGAGATAAGAAATTAAAGGTGTTAAGAAATGATGAACATATGAGGAGGAGATTGAGACGAGACTGGCTTTAATTAGTTCCCGTGAACAATGATTTGCCCATAGACAAATAGATTGATGAAGGGAGGGGCCTGGTTTTGTCAATATTCTGGCCTCTTGGATTCAATTTCTCATCATTCCATTAGAAAATTTTCTTCCCTTTTAATCAACCACTCCTATCCCTCTCCTTTTTGCTTCCGACCGTCCCACATTAACATGTCGCAAGTTGGCCCCAAACAAGAAGTTCTTATTTTTTACGAAATAAATTAAAGCTCATATTGAGATTTCTTTATCATTTAATTCCATGAGTGCGGTGTTAATATTGATATTCAACTCGTTCAATGATTCAATATTTAAGGTAATACCCTCCCAGTACAAAAGTTACTAAATATAATAATACGAAATGGATATGAATAGATATATAATTGACAACCATGCGATAAGAAAGGAAGACTTTCAGTGTTTGAGGTTAAAAGTAGCCGCAATGCTCAATTAATCTATTAACTATGATCAGTATCGAGTAATATAATATATATATATATATATAAAGCCAAAAACCATTAAAGTGTAGTTGTGGAGCAACCTTGGCATATGAAAAGTACATTAGATATATATGCGAGGTACAGATAAAATAAACAAAATTGTCGCCATCTATATCCATCCATCTATCACAACAAACTTTTAACAACTGTGCGAAGGCTTTGGCCTTTCTATATCTTTAGTTTTTTCTTTGCAAATGACGAGGATAACAGCACGATAAAGACTGATTGGCGACATATATTATAAAACCAAAGATTGATTATAAGATTATTCATGATTGCATAACCCACTCTTTTAATTTGTTTCGACATATATAGCTGATTGGGTACGATAATATATATGGGTGGTCATCAAGAATTGGCGGTGATGATTATCTCCTCTCGTAGAGCCACTGTAATAAACTCAACAGCTAAATGTCCCTTTTGTCATTAATTAAATTAGATGGAAAAAAAAAATACACATATTATTTATTTTTTTATGAATGTACAGTATGCTCGTGAGTAAATATAAATTATATGAAGACTTGAGAATTGATGGGGTCAGGAGCATTAAGTTTATGTTAAATGAGCAAGTGGAGAATATATATAGGGAGAGGGTATTATGAGGGTGAAGTAAATGAGGTTCGAGGTGGTTGCTGAATAAATTACCACTTAATGCCCATCTGCCTCGCTCTGCTAAATCCATGCATGTGCGTGTACGTGGAGGCCAATTAATTAGTGGGGAATGATTAGTACGCCAAGAGAATCAATCAAGATTTCATAATTAACGCCTTGTTGTAAAACAAGGGAGCGCTCTATTTACTAAGTTTACTACTCCCTCCCATCTCAAATCTAAAACACCAACAAATTATCCTAACAAGCATATGTACAGTTATCCTTATCATAAAGCACCTTCTATAGAAAAATATAGATGGTCTTTATTATAAAGCACTCCTATGACAAATACCTCATATTATTGAATATCAAAGGTGGTAGTGGATGAAATATAAAATTGAATGATACACCCTTCGGTCTTTAATATAATATCTTATTCGTTGTGTAATTTGTACTATAAAGAAAATCATATATGAAGGACCGAAGGTATGTAGTAACATGTATATTGGCTGCCCAACGTAGCTAGCTCATATGATAAAAAATGACAATAGTTAGTATAAATAAAGATTAAGAGAAGAGAGACTATATATGGTGAAATTGAGAAAGAAGAGCAAATAGTTGAGTGAAAGAAGAATGAGTTGGAGATGAAAGGAACGGAAAGAGGAGAGTGGGGACAAGAGAATCTCAACGGCTATCTTCCAAGAAAGATCCCTTTATACGTACGTACGCACCCTCTTTTATTTTCTACGTACATTCCCAAACCTACACTTCATCAATTATGTTTAACCCAGCCTTAATTTATCGCTTTCTTTTATATATCATCATGTCCCGGCCATTGTATAATCACTTGAAGTGGATGGAAATTATTTGCGGCACACACATATTTCTTCACTTGCCTCTGCTTTTATCAACTCATACTGGCATCATTGAGCTATGATTAATGAACAACAGCTACTTAATTTTTCCTTTCAAATAATGATGCCCACCAGCTGAAACACCGACGTCATTAACATCATCTCAAGCTGTGGTTAATTACAGCCAAAACCATAATTGGAATCTTATACATGTTCATGTGGGCTCGCTTTAATCATCTAATACTTCTAAATATATGAGCTGAGTATGCATGGTAACCATAAGGATAAGGTGAGCACGAACCGTAGCCCAAGAATTTAATCTCCACACTACTATAGACAGGGCTTTTAACGTCCTTTTTTTAGCACTTTTAAAGTTCAAAAACATGAGGACATATATGAGAGCGACGTAGTAAAAAAAAACAATAATGTCCGTAAATAAAGGGATGTCTAAAGTCTCTACTTTAGATGTCTCTTTTTTTAAAAATGGACGTCTAAAGTCATTTGAATTTCAAATTTCCTATAAATGCCGAGGTCATCAATTACGGAAGCAAACACAAGTTTCAAACGAGAATCCTCTGTAATAGTTTTGTTGAACACAAATGCTAGCTTTCTTCATTCTCTTTTTGGCTCTGAAATTTCCTTTTCTGGCATCACCGCCACACTTCCACCACTTTGCTTACTTTGTTCAAACTTCTTTTAGTTAAATTTTAGAATTCAAAAATCCATTTTTTTCATCTCCAGATGCATTGTACCAGATTTGATTGTGAAAAAAGAGAGGAAATTATATAATAATAATAATAATAAAACAGACAAGCATGTTAGATTTGAAAAGTGATGAAGAGAGAGTTACCATCTCAGATAGGGGCATCGAAGGGCATGATGAGAGCGGAGAGGATGGCGAGAATGCTGAAGGAAGAAGCCATTTGAATTTATAGAATGTGAGTCTCTCTCTGCAATTCCTCTAAGAGAAATTGAAAAATGTTGTGGGTGGGGGGGGGGAGAGAGAAGAAGAAGGAAAGCTCCCCTTATATTTAATATAAGGGATGAGCGTCCTTTATATTCAATACAACTTATGAGTAAATTCTTAAATTACTTTAAACATCTCAAATTGAAAAAGGGGACGTCTAAAATAAAAAAGAAAAAAATTTTGAATTTCTTTATATATCCCAAATTCAAAATGGGACTTATAAAGGGTGCCTTTAGGCGTCCCAATTTGTATTTGGGACGTCTAAAGCTACCTAGTTCCCACCCAAAATTACAAAAATGTCACCGTCTATGTTTTTTACTTCCCTTTTTTAAAAAGGGACATCTTTTAGGATAGTAGAATCTATATTCTGTAATAGTGCCAGCTGTCAATTTATTAGAGCCCAGCCGACATCTTTCTACTTTCTAATACATAGATAATACCCCATTTGGTCTTAAATATAAGATGGAGTTGACTATTTTTGGAGATATTAAGAAATTCAAATAAATTACTTAATCATACCATATGTTATATATCATTAAATTATATATCAGCTTATAAGTTAGGCAAAATAATTATATATGCACAACCTTGTTTTTAAGAAAAAAAACAAAGAGGCTTGATAATTAATACTGCGGGTAGGTACGTTGCATAAATGAATAAATTTTTTTGAGCTAATGAGTGCATTTTAATATATATACACCAAGTTTATTTATAATTGAAGACATAGGACTCTAGAGTATTTCAGTGATTTTAAATTATTTCAATAATTGTATAGGACATTAGAGTAATTCTTGCTATTTTTTTCCGGGAATGTGCAAATTAATTTGGCACATGCGGCTGGTGCTTGTCATAGTCGTTAATGGGTTGAACAGGGGCAATAGCACGTGCAACCAACATGCTTTTATCTTCCTTGACTGGTACGCTTTTAATTTTATTTTACTTACACCTAATCGCCATGTAAAAAGAAGAGTTAAAGGGTAAAAATATCATGAATGTTTTCACCAATAAGCATTAAGTGTTTAAGAGTTTTTGAGGGGTAATATTATTCTAGAAGTTGAAAAAATTGGACAATTTTATCCTTTAACCCCAAAAAAAAAAGAATATATTGAAGAGAATCATAAGGAGATGACATCTCATCAACATTCAAATTACAGGAGAATACAAGAATCTCCGTAAAAAGAAGAAACTGAGTGAGCTGTAGGTAAACAGTAAACTTGTTGTAAAATCTACGAAGAATATTGTACCTAGCTATTTCACAGCAGCGGGTAAATTTCTTAAAAGTTCATTAGAAAATGATGCAAGATTAAGAAAATCGAAAGAGGATATAATTTGATTGGGTTCATTTCTCTATTCTTACTGATTTATTTTCATTTATCTATTAACACAAACATGTAACTTAATGAGGTTATAGAGCAGGATCTTTTGATTAATAATTTATTTAAATATCTGATTTTCAACAGAGTACAATAATGTTGTGCGATCCATTTAGATGACCCCACCTAATAGAATAAGGTTTTATTATTGTTGTTGTTGTTGTATTAAGTATAACACAAACACATGCCCCAACTCACATTAACTAATAAATAATACGAGCTGTTGAACTTTTATAGACTGTATGTGTGAGTGTGTGTGTGTGTATTTAAAGTATAGTGATGATTGCAGCTTAATAGAAGTATTAAATATCAGGATATCTACAAGGAGCTATTTATTCAGCGACTCCTTTAATAAAGAAATGTATGCGATATTTAAAATTTTAAATTGATATTATATTATCACGTTTTTCCAAATCATCACAAGATCTCTTGCCGGAAATGATATTTAGTTTAATTAGTTATGAAGTTGTATAATACTTCCTTCAGTCTTAAATATAAGATAAAGTTAATTTTTTTGGATAGATTAAGAAAGCTAATAAAATTATTTTAGAATATTTATATTTATATTTTTTTTTCTCAAAACTAATTAGTTTAACTGATAAACTAATATATAATCTAAGGATATACAACATATGATATAATTAAGTAACTTATTTAATTTTTTTAATCTCTCTAAAAAAAATTAACTTTACCTTATATTTAGTACGAAGGAATAGTAGTACAGTAATTGACATGCCCCGGTCTGTGTGCGTGGTAAGAGCTCGGGAGACTGTTTCCTCTCTCATCTGCTTAGTGTGTATTCCTTGTTAGCTTATTACAGACTTCAATATATTTTCATTTTATGCAGAGACATGAGAACCGACAACAATCCCTAAATATGTATATATTTTTAGTAAAACTAAGTGATTTTGATGAAATTTCAATAAAATTTTGCAAATTAACTTGGCCGTTTTACATTTAAAAAATAAAATAAAATTTTGCAAATTCAAGCAGTCTGCTCTCAATTTCAAAGGGGCGTTTAAAAAGAGACAGACATACACATGTGCGCGGGATTAAAATTTATTGATGTAAATTATAAATATGCAAATATTTATATCAATTACACTAATTGAATAAAGGAAAAATTACATTTAGGTCCCAAACAAAAAAAAGAATAAAAAAATAGTCAATGGAAATCTCAAAATTGTATTTAAGTCTCATGGAACTTTTTTACAATAAATTACAATCATGGACTTATCAATAGACCCCCTGACTTGTCAATAACCTGCCCATGAACTTGTTAATTAGCAAACTCCCATAGATTTATTAACGGAATTGGAATTTATTATAAAAAAATTTTACGGGACTTAAATGTAATATTGAAATTTTATTAGACCATTTTTCATATTTTCTATATTCTGATCTGAATGTAACTTTCCCTTGAATGGATTCATAACATACACACACACAAAGGTGATTTCAGTATGCTGTGAAACTCTCTCATTGCTCTCCGTTCCAACAATCATTATATAACTGACAAGTAGTCCATTTGAGATGACTTTCGTAGAAGTCATTAATTATAAACAAGAAAAATATTTGTTTTCTATGTGTGTGTGTGTGAATGAGATGAAATAATGAATAAATGTATGTAATTGTTAGACCCAAAACTAAAGTAATAAACAAACGCATTTGAAGTTAAGGAAGTAGTAATGATAGTGTTAGGGGGCAACAATTATTGGAGTAAGAAAAATAATACATATAATTGAAGAATTAGAAGGTGGGAACACAGATATTGGAAACACACACACACACACAGAGCAATGATGGTGTGCAGTGAAAATGAGCGTTTATTATTATTTATTATTGAAGGGAAGGCTTCAGATAAATAAAAAGAAATAGGATCGACATTCCCTTATGAAGCCCCGAAGGGCCAGATCAGATTCCCAAATTTTAATTTTAATTACACATTCAAACTTTGATGTGTTTTAAAATTATAATTTAATTAATTAATTAATTAATGATGAGACAACCCTTATTTCCCCCCGACACAGCTTCCTTTCTGTTGGCCACTACCTAATCAAATAAATATGTAGTTGGCCACAAACAAAATAATCTGATGGACCATTAGAAATAGAAAGGATATTTATTACATAAAGGCATTTTAATCAGAAAACTGTTCGAATATGCCATAATATTGTTTATTTAATAAATTTTTTTTTTTAAACTGGTGTGTATGTAAAATGACAGTCATTTTGAAACATAGCAAAAGTATGAATATGAATAAGTTGGGTATATAGGATGTGTGAATTAATGTCGATTTTGTCCTTTGGAAATTAAAACAGTTTTAGCTTCCTCTTAATTATTTCATTGAATTTGCCCAGGAAGCCTCCTAAGCTTTTATTAGTTGACGAGTCAGCTATTCTTATATTTATTCACCTAAAACTTAATTTCCGGCTCGAATAAGCTTTTTAGTTGTGAAAAAACACATTGCTCCTTCATGTCTATATTAATTACAAGAACTTATTACTACTAATTTTACACACACACATATAATTTGGCTTAAATTAGTCAATTTTAAGAATTTTAAAATTAGCCTCAGCAAAGCTTATTTGTTTAAATTATAGTTGGTTAGTTATGACATATTAAAGCAGAAAAAAAATTAGGAGGAAAAATTAAAAACGTAGGCCAAAAAAACCTTATACTATTAAAGATCATGATGATGAGATACCTTAGTAACAAGGTCTAAAGTATAGTTTTGAAAGTTATTATCCGGCCACATTCCATTGTTGTTATTGGGTTAGTTGAGGCATATTCATCATTTGTCTTTCATAGTTTTGAGATACGATCGCGAATTGTTTAAGACAGAATGATCACCGATCTAATTCCAGAGCTGGCACTATAAATTTAAATATTCAGATGAATCAAATTATGCTTTTAAACAACACTGCATGGGATTATGATATAGTGATTAGTAAGAAAGTAGGGTGAAAATTTAAACCCTGATTATTTATCATCTCCAGAACTTTCTTATTTAGTAAAAAAACAACGCACAGAGAGGAGGCTCTCTGTTAAATCATTCCCAATTCTTTAATTTGCATTCACATATAGATGCTGTATTTAATAAGAAATATAAAATAATGAATAAGTTATTCATTTAATCTCTATAAATTTCACTTAATTAAAATTCAATATCTGAACTTTTACACTGTACAGCTTAGTCTTTATTATTTTTTATTCAGTTAAAACTTATTCTCTAAACTTAGACTTAATTCCTGTAGTATTAGTAATCATTTATAGGGAACAAAGTAATTTCTTGAAGCTGATAGACTAATATTTAACAAAGCAAGTATATACGAATAAAGACATATGAAAGGCAAGCATATATGGGTGTGTTTGTTTTGGCGATAGGATAAGTAACTTATTTTTACTTAAACTTATGGAATCTTAAGATTGGAAAAAAGTTAGATTGGTAAAATGATGAGTGTTTGGATTAGCGATTGGATAAGTAACTTAAAGTAGCTTATGTAAAAATTAGGATGTTTGGTTTGACTTTTGCATAAGTAACTTTTATATTAATTAAGAGAAAAAAATTGAAAAAAATTATGAAAAATGAAAAAATGAAGGGATAATTGTGAAAAAAGTCCTCATTAGCAACTTAATTGCCAATGAGACCTGGGAAGATATCTACACACGGAGAGATTTTTTCACAATTTTCTCAAAAATTAACTTTGAAAATTTGGTAATGGTACAATTTTAATAAAATTATATCAAACTCTAATTTAAATTGGTACACTCCAAAATTCTTTTATACTGTGCACCTCAAGCTTAAATCTTATAAATTATATCAAACTCTAATTTAAATATTAAATCCTAACTCATATTTTCACATAGCTCAAAATCTAACAAAATAAACCAATTAAAATCTCAATAATACCTCCAATAATCCAAATAAATTATTTAAAATAAATTTAATGGGTAAAAACACCATATAGAAACTAATTTATGACATGTTTATAAAAATAAATTGATTATAAAATCATAAAACAACTGAATAATAAATTTAAACTGATTAAAATTAATTATTAATTATTCTCTACATTTCTACAGTCATATATTGACAAAACTCAAAACTTGGCTAAACTCTTATCCCAAAGTATTTTCTAATTAGCAGAAGATTACTATCTAAAGAAAGAGAAAATTATTTAGAACATTTTTTATAAAAGAAGCTTTGTGATTAGAAGTGATTTTGAGTATCTCATTTATCCCAAAAATATGAAAATACTCCTCCAAATAGATTCCATCGCTCCCATAAACTTCAATTTAGAGCTTATTTCAATCGGGACTTTTTTTAACTTTTTTCTGCTTATCCATCGCCGAAACAAACATCGAGAAAATGTAAAATCACTGTATAGTGCCGATTGGCACACTCAATCGGCCGATTGCGTCTCCAAATGGGCAAACAAACACGCTCTATATAACCTCATTCTTTTTAATATGGAATTAACAAGAATGTAAAACCATATGAGAGGAGAAGTATATAGTAAAACAAAAGCATGTGTTATATCCAAGGTATTAAAACCCGGACCGGGTATTGAACCGGTCGGGGTACTAGGTTAAGGGTCAGTGGGTCAAACCGGGGCCAAACCGGAGCTAAACCGGGACCAAACCGGTGAGTAATTGAAAATTTTAGACTTATAGTATGAAATTATAAAGGAAAAAGGTAAAAAAATTTTTTTTTTTTTTTAAACTGGGACCCGGACCGGTCTAGTGACCGGTCCGGCAGGTTCCGGGCCGGACCGGCCGGTCCGGTCCGGATCCCTGAACCCTGGTTATATCCATCTGTTTATCATCATGAATGAATGAAGAACATGCATATAAATAAAATGGGGAAGTAGGTGTAACTGTGCAAGTAGGGGGTATTAAACTATTAATGAAGTAATTAATTATCATGAACTAGTAATATAATAAAAAAGAGAATAAAAAGAGGAGGGGTATATTTGGGTGAGTGCGAAAGGGACGAGAGTAGCCCACAGAATATTACTGTGCAGATTTGAAAGCAACCCCTTCCTTTCTTTGATACTCTCTCTGATTTAGATAGAGGGAAGGAAATCACTATTCAGTATTCATTCTTACTTGCCTCTGCTTTCTAGCTGGCTATATATATAACCTCATCCTCCGCCCTATCTCTTTCATCATCCTCAACTCTTCCTCATCTCTCCGGTAAATTTACAGGGAGAATATCATTAAAATTCCAATAAAAAAAATTAATATATTGACAAATCCCATATGACAGCTCTTAACTTATTAATGAGGACTTTTCTAATATTATTTTATATGATTGGGACGTCAATGATATTTTCCCCGATTATTTAATACTAGTACCAACTAGTATAATCAATAACATTTCATTATCTCTAAGAAGGGTTGAGTCTAATAGAATGGACTAATCCCTTACAACATTTAAATGATGTGCCTATATTAGCATAGAACAAGATTGTCTCTAATAGACTTAGAATATACCACTTATTTCTATTTTCATATCGATATATAGGTACGCACACATATGTGTAGAAAGGTCAGGATAACTCTTCCTACGGTACTATTGGTTGGGGGATTATATAAAATGAGAGTCATTGGACCCCAGATTGACAATTAATATCATAGGTGATTGGGGGTGTTGTCGCAATTTAAAAATTTAAAAAGGGAAAAACACTGTCCATTTCCGTGGACCACTAAATAAGTAAAATAATCCCACAAGGACCGTGTATGTGTGCCTATTTGGAAGAGATTCCTCATCTTCACAAACCAATTGCTTTGGTTTTCTTAATAATGATTTCTACAGTCTTATCATTACCCTTCTTGATCTGTGTAACGCTGTAAATGATTGCAAGTGATTGTTGCTCCCACACAATATATATAATATCATTATTGAGCACTTCCTTCCTCCTGGATTCTGGAGAAGTTGCTTTAATGCTTTTATGTGTGTGTATTACCAGCAAACTTGTTTCCCATCATTTTACACTTATTACGTACTGTTCCACAAACTTGTTTATCATCACCTATTTACAAATTTGTACTATGCTAGCATATGATATATATATCCTTCATAACAAAAATGGAAAGAATTTGATTTCAAACACTCGTCCATCAAGAAGCTTGACCCTTCCTCAACATACCGAAAAAACGCAGTCTTTGTATATGGCTGATTCTGACTTACAAGAACTAATTTTTGAAAGAAGTTGAGGCTCCCATAAAATTCATATACTAAATGAACATAAAATAGTTAAATCAGTTAAGTAAATTCAAAATTTATAACAGATCATATAATTCTTAATGATGAATACTATAATATATATTTATTAGATTTGATAGTAAAGCATGAGAAAAGGGTATAGTTTGGTTAAAAACGGCACCAATGATAACACGGGGCGCGAACTCTGAATGAGCCGAGTCTCGTGATTGCTCTGTTTTGAAGTCAAGTAAATAGGAAAATTTTTGCATTTTTGTTCAGAGTCGACATGGTTAATAATTTCAGTGGGAGAAAAACAGAGAGAGAAACATATATGAAAATGTATAAATTGTAAATTCCAAACAGTTTGTGAGATGCAAATCCAGATGTAACCCTTTCGTAGCATATCTCACTTGTGTATAAAGTCTTGACATTCTTGTGCGCTTCTATTCTACCCTTCGCCCACCAACGCACTTTCTCTATAAATATCCCCTCCTTTCTGCACCTTTTCTTCTTCCTCATCTCTGTATTCTTCTCTTTTATATATTCTCTTCTGAAACTGCTCCTTCTTCTCTCTTGCTCTCTGCTCAACTCACAATGTCTGCCAGCACAAATGAGGATCCTCGTATTCTCGGCATCAAAACTAAGATTCGTGTCGTCCCTAATTTCCCCAAACCTGGTTTGTTTTGTTTCTACCCTTCTCTTTTTTTGTTTTTAATTTTCCTCGTGTTAGGTTGTGTATCAGTCGCAACACACAAACGATATGACTACACGAGCTTCAACATGCCTGCTTTATTTCTTTGTTGATAGTCATTTTAATTTCCTATGTCTGTTTTTCCCCCCTTCTTCTCAATTTTCTTCCGGAAAAGAAACTAACTTCCCTCCGTCAGCAATCTACTTGAGGGCAATTTCAATTATCTCTCTGTTTTTGGTATTTAAAAATTTCTGAACTCGTCTGTGGTTGGAGGAGAAGTAGTTCTTGTCATTTCTTTGGTAACTAATAGCTGCAATGGTGGCAGGGATCATGTTCCAAGACATCACTACTCTGTTGCTGGATGCCAAAGCCTTTAAGGACACAATTGACTTGTTCGTGGAACGATACAAAGGCAAAAACATTTCTGTTGTTGCAGGTAAGCTTAAAAAAAAAAAGGGCGTGTCCTTTTGGGATAAAAATGTTGAGACCTGGATGAACTGAGTTTTGATATAAAGCCTTTTCTTAGTGGGGATTTTTTTTTTTTTTTTGCTAGAAGGTGGTGGGTTCCATTGCTTAGGAGAAAGTTAGGCCAGGATATGCAGAAACGCTGTGTATTGCACAAGTTTCTTTTTTTTTTTTTCCTGGGTTCTGTTTTTGAATTGCTTTACCAGAACAAGATGGAAGGGAAATGAAAGAGAGGACTGAGTTGGGGAGTGATTTAATGGTTGACTAGGAGTTATTGTTAGTGGGTTGTGCCATTGATTGCATTTTCTCTGCTTGTCTTTGAGCGGCCCTCGTTGGGTTTGCTCTGTGGACATGTGCTTGGACCCTGTTTGCATGAATGACCATTGGTGATCGTTGCCAACTTGTGCTCGCTGGACCCACTTGCCCCCACCGTTAACTGGATATCCTTTTTGTTTTTTCAAGGCTTAACTTGTAATTTTACTAATAAAATTTTTTCACAAGAATGTTTGGCACAAATAAAGTTTTCAAGAGGTAAAAATAGAAATAAATGGTTTAAAATAGAGCAAATTTAACAACTCCGTTAATTTTCTTCAAACTTCGATTATGTGCTACTTGAAATTGTTCAACTGGATAATTCAGAGTCAGATTTAAGAGTTTAGGATAGGGAATTGCTCAAGGCTGTACCGGATAGTCCTCTGGTCATTTTCTCTCATGCCGTCATGGAGTTGGGTCCCTGGGTCAACAGATTCCAAATGAGTTCATCCAACTCGAAAATTGCCACGGGCTGTCCCAAGGCTCCTTTACATCTCGCGACTCATCCCACCTATTACTTGTCTTTGTCTTCTTCTATCCAAATTAATGATAATGAACACTAGAACCCTATTGGTCCAATTTTTGAGGAAGAGAATGAACACTCTAAAAACTTTTAAATCTGACTCTAGATCAAAGTTATTAAACCCGGACCAGTCATTGAACTGCCTGAGGTACTGGATCAAGGGTCAATGGGTCATACCGGAGTCAAATTGGAGCTAACCCGAGACTAAATCGGTGAGAAAGTGAAGATTTCAGGTTTATTAATATGAAATTATAAAGAAATTAAAAAAATTGATTTAAAAAAATTAACTGGTTTGCTTTCCGGACTGGACCTGTTTACCGATTGATTTGCCGGTTTCTGGTCCGGGCTTAATAACCATGCTCTAGATTATCCAATTGAACAATTTCAAGTAGATCATGATGGATGTTTGAAGAAAGTTAACGGGCTTATTAAATTTGTTCCATTTAAAATTATTTATGTATAATTTTACTCCTTATAAAATTTATTTGTGCCAGAAGCTTATACGAAAAAACTGTTTTAGTGAAATTGCACGTTAACCCCTTTTTGTTGATTGCTCCACCATATTTGAGGCCTTCCCAACTTTTACTGTTTGCTGGCTTCAATCTCCAATTCTCTTACATACATACATACATATATTCTCTTGTTGTCATTCTTTGTTTCCTCCTCTTCCACAAGTTCCTAAATTTTTGTTCAAATAAGGATTATAACAATGTGCTATAGCTAAACTATTAGGATTATGGCAATGTACTTTATGTAGTCCCTAAATTTCGTGTGTAGTTGTGTTTTCACCAACATTTTTTCTTTTGTATATGTGCAAGAAATTTTGAAGTGGGGAAACTGTAGGCTGGCTATTTTATATACTTTCCCTGAGCTCATGATGAATGCATATTCTTCGATGGTAGTGCCATGAATGTAATGTTACAGTACTCTGCAGATAAAGCAAGGACGAGAGGCCCCATTTTAGCTTGTCTTCTTTCATTGTCGACCAATCCAATATACTGGCCTGTTTAACTGGGGCGTAATTTCAGCCAAATTCTTCGGTGCAATTTCACCTAGCAGGGCCTTCATTTCCATTTTACTGTTACTGTGTTCTATTCAGAGAACGAGTTAGATCACTGTTTTGTCCTCTTATATTTGCATCAGCATCCACCTCCAAGTGCTTATGAGAATTTGCACCGAAACTCTTTTTTGGAAATATTTTATGAATTCTTTTTAATGCCCAGTTATAAAAATGTAAGATTTCTCTGTTAGTGGAATGTATTAGCCTATCTTACAACCGATCAACCACTGTTTCAGGTCACTCTGCTCGTTATATTTGTGAACAGTCGTCTTTTTCAACGGGAAAAAAAAAAACTTGAAATTTTTATTTTGACGGAAGTCTGTTTGTATTTTTAGTAATATAAATTTCTTCATCAAACATAAATTTCCGCAGTCCTAGTTTCCCTGATTTTCATTTTTAGTTCATGGGAAGTCTCTCATTACAGGACTTGCCGTTTGATGTTTTGATTTGGGTCTTGCTTTGAATACGATGACTCTTTTTTTTCTTTTTTCTTTTTGCTGTTACATGCCCCATGCAATTTGGGTCATGTCTTTGTCATGACAACCTGGTACAGAACATAGCTTGTTCCCTATCTGATGTCACATATATCATGCATTAGTTTTCGAATATTTCAAAGTCGATTTGTGCTTTTTTTTTTTAAAAAAAAAAACGGCACCAGTATTCTCGGAACATAAGCTGACTTTTAAATGCTTAAAAATCAAATTATACTGTTCACGTTGTTGCAAGACACTGAAATTGATGGATAAATAATTGTTTCACCTTCTATGATAATGTTTTAGTTTGTTTCATTTTTTGGGCCAACCACTTTCTATGATAGTTGCGATGACAAAATGTTAATATGAGTACGAATATTGCAATCGAACTATAATTTAGAGAGAAAAGTGGAATTGATCATCTCGGTGAAAAAGAGTCTTCTTTCTTGTGCAACTATAAGAAAAATGAAGAAACCGATAATTTTCATATGCTCTTTCCATTTGTTTACTGTATCCACTAGTAATAACAAACATGTATATATTTTTCTCGCTGGTCTTGTTTGTACAACATCTGATCTGCAGTATGAACGCATAATTTGTCTATAACGATGGGTTCTAAAGAACAAGTTCATTCTCTTTTTTTTTAAGGAGTTGAAGCACGTGGTTTTATATTTGGCCCTCCCATTGCACTGGCAATAGGAGCCAAGTTTGTACCTTTGAGGAAACCGAAGAAATTGCCAGGTAAGTCTTTACCTTTTCGTTTAATCCATTTGTTGCTCCCTCACATAACTCTTAAATTCTCTATTCCTTTCAATATTGCTCTAATTTTCTTAATAACATCGCTCATTTGTTTCATCATCATGTGGAATGCCTTTTTGGTCTCATTTTTGTGAAACTAGTTGGAACACATCAAGAATTGTTCAATTGAACGTGTTGAACCATAACTTATTACAAATATGAGAAACAGTCTTTGTGGATGTGCATTCTTCAGTTACTTCTTGATGTGATATGCCCTGTTGTTACTTGGGAAATTATGTTGGCACTAAGCATAGAGAAACTGATTTTCAGTTTGTTCTTTAGAGGGTGCTGTGTTCGAGGAGGTACCAATTGGCAGATGTTGTTGGCAGAGCTCTCTGTAGAAAGTTCGCTTCAAACTTAAAAAGATTGAGGCTGGTTTCATTGAAGTCATTATAGCTTGTTGGCTTTTTTTGTGTGATTTTTTGTTATGGTCAAGAAAACTTGGATATATTTTCAAAGAAGGAAGTAAACAACTGCTGCAGTTAAGTTAGTGTTGTCTGAGGTTTTGCTGTTAATGTTGTTGATGAGATTGTAAATATCTTAAATGTCAAGTCACTAACTCAATATGTGAAGATTCTTGGCAGAGTTCATAGTTTTACTTTTATTTGGGATGGACAAGGTTGAAGTTTTGATCGAGATAGTTATCATAACATACCCTCTCTGGTTTGTATTAACAAAATTATGATCCAATGGCAGGGGAAGTTATTTCTCAAGACTACATATTGGAGTATGGAAGGGACTGCCTAGAGATGCATGTTGGAGCTGTTGAGCCTGGTGAGCGTGCACTAGTGGTTGATGATCTGATTGCTACTGGCGGAACGCTCTGTGCCGCAATGGACTTACTAGGTAAGTGACTCTTCCAATTCTAATATCAATACAAAATGGTGATGTCAGAATAGGCTATTCTTCTACATTATGGTGTCCCAATTGCATTGTGGCCTTTGCTCTCCTGGCCTCCTGGAGATGTATTCAAGCGTGTTTTTAGCAGGTCTAATCCCTCAAATGTATTTTGACATCAATAAGCCAAGCCTCTATGTTTTGCCCCTATTTTGTGTTTTTTGGCTGCTGCTAATGCCAAGGTATGTATGTGATTGTTGTTCTTTGTTGGGTTCAGAACGTGTGGGAGCAGAAGTAGTTGAATGTGCATGTGTAATCGAATTACCAGAATTGAAGGTATGAATTAATGTTCTGCTTTTCTCCGATACTTTGTTGTCCAGTAAGTCTATCTGGGTTTTGGTAATGAGGTTTGTGAGTGTGACAGGGTCGTGAACGGTTGAATGGGAAGCCATTGTTTGTGTTGGTGGAGTATTACTAATAAAAGTCATTTCAAGATGTACAAGTGAGAGGATGGCTGAAGAATGATGCATGATGAGGACTTGGAGGTGTGTTAAATGAGAGGCAAATGTAATGTAATGCAATGTTACTTGCTTCTCATCTAGAATCCCATATCTTTATTCAGCTGCCTTCCCCTGTATCTGTATCTCATTGTTTTCAAAAAAGCTATTATGGAGTTTAAAAGGGATGGTCAAAATGAAGACCCAGACGGTGCTTTGCGTGAGCAGAGCACACAGTTTTTTGGGACGCCAACAAAAAGGCAAAAGCTTCGTCCTACAAAACTATATATATATATACTTTGAACAATTTTAGTCCACTTGTACAAGAGTATAACCCTTCCTTTCCCACTCCCATACTAGTAGCAGTGGGTGACTCATTAATTATGTGGTGTGAGAGACACTTTGAGGGACCCGAACAGAAAGGAGATAAAGAATAAAGAAGCGTAGCCAAAGCTGATGCATCTGCCTCAAAACATAAATCACTCTGCTTTGCTTCTTCATTTTCTTCCTAATTTTTGTTCTCCTCCTTACGCAACTCTCTCTTCAGATCCTTCTTCCCGTGACTTGCGCTACGTACTTTCTTTTCATTTTCGCAATTCTTCGGCTTAGCTTCACGGTGGGACCCTTCTTTCTTAACCCTTCCCTCTCTCTCCTTTCCTTTCAACCGAATCTTTCCAAGCCGGCCACAACTTTTCTCCATTCTGTGAGTATTAATTTCTTCATGAAAATAAGGAGTGAATCAAGGGAAAGTTAACCTTGTTTGAAAACGGACTATGAGAGAAACAAAACGCCAAATATTGCCTTCGTATTTGGTGAAAACAAAGCTTATAGGACCATTTAGCGATAATAATTTTAATCAGCATTTATCAGCCCCATTTCATCATATACTTACACAAACAACGTAAAAACCAAACAGGAGGGCAAAAGAAGAACTGATGGATAAAAAAGCAGGCGAGGGGGTTCAATACCTCAGCTTCCATACTTCACATTTAAAAAAAAAAAAATCACAATAAAAAAGGATGGTAAAAATCATTTCCTTTTCTTTTTCTTTTTTTTTACAGTTTATATATGATGAGAAAACAAGGCAATACGGCACGCGAATCAAACACGAACAACTCGCTGTTGTCCCCACTCACCGAGTCCAACCCCACTCGGCCATCCAACAATGACTCCATGAACCCTTTTTGCTTGGAGACCCGACCCGCGATGACCCGGCACACCATCATGGCTCTTCTGCCCCGCCCCCCGCCGCCGCTTTGATGGGCTTCTCCGCTGCCGGAAAACGTTCGAATCGTGGAGCCTTTCACCCCTGGCAACGACCATGCACCACCACCACAGGCATCGTAGGGGCCACCTCCCGATGTGGGACCCAAACACTGAAACCTCATCACCTCGTTCCCGTCCGCAGCGCACCGTGCATTCTCCTCCCAATCACTCCCCTCGGTCGGAGCGCCAAAACCGGCCGCGCGACGCTTCACCGTTTCGCGATATTCTTCGAACCGGGACACAGTCTTGGAGGCGTTCACGACCTTGAAAATCATCTCGATTTGACCCATAAAGGCTTTGGGACCCCAGCTAGTACGGAAGATAATCTCCACAACGTTACGCGACGGATGTCCCTCGGGAAGCTCGGTCAGGGACGGAAGGAATGGTTCGGGCGTACGGCTTGTCCGGCTAGAGGAGACACTACGGGTCATGGTTGTCGGGTTGGAAGGGCTTTCGGGTTTTGTAGTTCGAGGATATTTTGAACTGGGGTGCTTCTCAAGGGGTGGCTTGGGTTTTTTGGGTTTAGGCTTAGCCGTGTCTACGACGTCTTTAATGTTTTGAACGCTTTTTCTGCAACTGGCACTGGGTATGAGAATCTTTGAGGTTGGATGGTAAACGTCTTCGAATGCTCTTGACCTACACTGCAACGATTTAACCCACCCACTCGCCATTGAGTCAACTCGATCTCCTCAAACCTCCTTCCTATATTCTACGATGGATGGAGCTAGATTCGATTCTCTCTCTCGTTTATACGTTTTGTGGCTGTTGGTGGTGCTGTTTGGTCTTAGGTCTCAAGTTGTGCTGGGGAAGGAAGGAAGGAAGGAAGGAGAGGAGAGAAACAAGGTGGAAGAGACGTGGCGTTATTTATCAGATAATAAATGGATTTTCACGCCGTATGCAGATAGAAAGTACGGATTTGCCCTCGGAGAGATTTCGGAATTACCCACATGGATTCTGTCATGCGAGGGAAGCACACAAATTCCATTTGATTTTTTTTTAAAAAAACAAAAATATCATGAAGGAGGGCGGAGGAGCTTCAATAGCGCGGGGCGTGGCACATAGAGGACTTTCGTGGACGCCCGCCGTTTATCTTTTGATCCCGCCTCGCTAACATCGATAACTTTCTCCTCCATTAATGTTAGGGGCAGTGCTAAATTATGATATCTTATTTATAAATCTATTTTAATTAAATTTCATATATTAAGAAGAGGTAGTTAATTTAATGATTATGGAGTATATTTGTAACCTTGTCTTTATTTATGAATAGATATTTTTTATTTCTTTCTTCTTTCTCTATCTTTAATAGGAGTAAAATTATCACAATCTTATTTACTGTCATAAAACTAGACTTATAAATATGACTAAAATTTTTAGGCAAAAATGATTTATAAATAGGATCAGGATGGTAAATTACTAATGCCCAATTTACTTTAATTACAATGTTTTTTGAGAAGAAATATATTACAATAACTAGTAGTTAAAAGTAGTACCTATATTAAATGTATGGTCTTAGTTCTTGCCAACCGTAACTGTGTCTTTAAGTAGCATTTGCTTTGGCGATATGAACTGCAAAACTGAGAAAGGATTATTACTCAGCGGATGGGGTGATAGCTAGGAATTAGTGAAAAAAGAAGGCGTTGGTTGAATAAACTGAAATTCTTGTCTCTTTCCAAAAGAGTGAGTGACCCTGACGACAACATTTCTTTGGTTCCTTTTCACAGTTTGATTGGCACGTAATTTTAATTAACATCTCCCCTGCCATTCTCACATTTATCAAATATTTAAATTTTAAAGAGAGTGCATATATATGTAGGTGGGGAAGTTAATAAAGTGAAGTCGTTTTCTAATAAAGGCATCGGCCTGCCATCTAACTCAGCGAGTAGAAGGCCGATAGGCTAGTTGGGCGCTTGAAAGCAAAGCAACCTTAAATTAAGTGTGCCTCGTGAGGCTGAAGTTTCAATGGAAATAGTAAAGCCAGGGCCTCTGTTTTTGCTTTTTTGTTCTTTTCCCCCACCCCAGCTGGCTCATCTTTCACTTGTATATGCTACTGGCTTACTGCTTTGGCTGTGTGGGTGACACAATGGAACTAAATGACGGGATAGGGGTATTTTGGTAATAAAAAAATTTTTTTTTTATTCTTTTAATTGCCCAGACTACCAAACGGGAAGGAAAGTTGGGGGGAAGGAATCTTTCATGAGAGTTTGAAATGGGAATAGAAGAATAGAAAGAGAATGGAAACTGGCAGAGAGGATAGTGCTTAATGCAAATAGAAAAAGCACTGAAATTTAAAAACGACAAATTTTCTCCCACTCGCCGGTACCTGCAATGAGCCTATTCTAGGTGCCGACATGTAGTCTTACATCGGCACCACGCCCTCTATTCCATTCCCATTCAAAGGACAGGGGACAATTACCTTGATAATCAAATTCCAATGTTATAATAATAATATGGCAGTATTAATTGGTGGTACGGTATCTTAGGAATTGGCTGACAGTAACAAACCACGGAATGGTCAAAAAACGTGAGAATTTGCGCCTGAGCACCAGAATTCGAAACGCAGGCAACATTGGTTATAAACTAATGATTCTTTTTAGAGATTAATAAAAAGAAGTGCGAAAAAGGTTAAATGGGGGAAGGTAGTGAGGAAGTTGGGTTTGGCAAATGTTGCCAGCCTTTCCTCTCACGCCTGCCATTTTCATTGGAATTGCGTACCCGCAAGCATGCTTCCCTTCTCCACCCTCACCCTCACCCTCACCCTCAACCAACTCTGAAATTATATCTAATTTTTCATATCTAATTTTTTTAATATTATTATCTGACATTCGATTTAAAATTTATGGTTACCCCTACTAACATAAATATTTACGATAAGAGATGAACTTGAGACCCCAAGTGTTGGTCTAAAATCATATTTAATTTTGTTTTGTCAGGAAGTTTATATATTTAAAAAAAGAATCTGGGTGTTCGAATGAAATGATGTCCGTACTAAGCAGGAAAAGGGTCAGAAACAGATTTGGAAGAATTTAATTTGTGATGGGGATGGGACAGTGTGTTGGTCGAGTGATCGAAGGTGGGACAGTAAAAATTGATTGTCTCGGTAAAAGGTTTTGACTAGAAACCAACAGATTTGGTTGGTTGGCAGTTTGGCATATTTGTTGGTGAATCCTGGGTGTTTCAAACTTTGAATAGATTCAAATTTGAGGGTGACAAGGACTAGGAGCAGTGGTCTGAAAACGCGACCAAATCTAGGCACGCCGGAAGAATATAATCTTGTCTTTTCCCTAAAGAAATACTATGCAAAATCATCATTTCCCTTGAGTAATCCTGTTATTATGCCCCTTTTTTTATGCCATATTGTTTCAAAGTGTGCATATTTCATAGGAATTTATAATGAATGTTGACACCCTTCTCTCCTTAATTTATGGACTGCTCTACCTTGCGCCACACACAAATCATGAGGGGAAATAAATAATGGAATAAAATAAAATAAAGAAATCGGGAAAAAAAAAAGGGCAAAGAGCTCTGGAGTCTTGACTTTGACTCATAACAAGGAATTTGTTGGGATAGAACTAGCATCATGTGGGTAATAAAGTTGCAAATGTATAAATAATGAAGGTGATGGGTGAACGAATATGAGTCGATGGTGAAGAGAGATTATTTGTTTTGTTGACGCTAATGTGTCAAACTTTGTTTGCGACGGGAACGCTACAGGGGCAATTATTAATAAGAAACATAAATAATATGTTTGTGGGGGAGAAATGATTGGCAATTATATGCGAAACATGTCCAATTTGATAATGGAACAAAGAAGAAAAATGGATATATGTAAGTTAGTATTATTTTTGTAAAAGAGAGATCAGATAAGGCTGTACTGTGCTTATGGGAGTGATTTTCGGGTGCTTTCCACATTAGCTGATTTCCCTCAATAATGACACTGATGCTTTAATTTGCATTACCAGTGGCTTGTACAAGAATACCAGCAACTACAATAATGATGCATGCTCTGTGGCAGTCACCACCCAAATTTCCGTGTCTGCGTATGCTTATTGCCACTCCCTCCATTTCATATTATCCTTCCCAAAACAATTTGTACATACACCAAAACAATCATTCAATCACATTAGATTTTGTAAAATTAATCTACTATAAAAAAATAAATTACAGAAAAGTGTTTTTTGGATGCAAGAGCGTAAGCCTTTATTTCTGGAGTTTTGGTACAATTTTATCTTAAAAATTGCCATAAAGAAATAATGTTGTCCTGAATGTCTTTTTAAAAACAATTTTGCCCCGACCATTATTAAAATTAAATTTATCCGTTAGTTAACTAAATATGTTGAGTTAACAATTCATTTCCCATTTGTGTTCCCAACCACACCTAATGCATGTTTGGATAATTAACTATGTTTTCGAAAAAAACCACTCAAACACTCTAAAAATGGTAAAGGTTTTTTTTTTATCCATTTTAGAAAAATAAAAATTATTCCCTTTTTTCTCAATCCTTCCCCATTTCTCTTTCCTTCCCCTTTTGCTGTCAGACTTGCTGCAGGAATGGAGGAATTGGAAGGAGACGGTGAAAGGATATGATCTCTCGACGGTGAAGAGAGAGGAAGGAGTCAGCTGTGGTGACTGATTCTGACGGTGGAAGAAAAGAAGGAGCCAACGGTGGTGAGAGGGGGATGGAGTTGCAGGTGGTGATGGTGGAGAGGAGGGAAAACCGACGGCATTGGTGGTAGAGTGCCGTCGATGGTGAAGCTCTCTGATTCCCTCCTCTCCAAATCTCCTCCTCTGTCTTCGCCCCTCCCTCCCTCTCGTCAAAAATGCCGGCCAATTCTCTAGCTAGGAATAAACTTTTCTGACCATCCATCCATACCTGAGTATATCAAACACAATTTTCAGTGGAATGGTAATACCATAAATTACGTATTTTAATCTTTTTATTTTTCAAAAGTAACATTTAAAAATGATTTAAGTTTCTAAAATTTATTAATAAATATAATTTTGAGCTAATATATCATTATTTAAATTGACTAATGTTATGATTTTTAATGTTGTAAACAAATTTATTTGAATTTTGTTATTTTATTACCAAATTTGATGTTTTTCTTTTTTGCCAATACCAATTTTGATGTTAAATATCTTTAAAATGGAATTTTGTACTTTATATGCAGTTATTACATTAGCTAATGTCCTTTTTGTGATGTGTGCATACACAAAATGATTCTGATAATAATTATCAAACACTTTCATTTTATTATAATAGTTTTTTTCATAAAATCTATTTTATTTAGAATCTATTCTCTAAAATCATTTTTTACAGTAGAAACTATTCTCTAAAAATTAGTCCAAACAAATTCCTATATACACACTACAATAGTTTGTTGTTCCATAATAAATTCGTACACATTGCATTTCATCCAACTTTTTTTTTTTTTTTTTCCTAAGCACATATATTCTCTCTATAAAAGCAACCATATTTAAGGCGTTATCGGATACTTAAAAAAATAGGGATCTTAATATTCATCACATTACATGGAACTAACTTCTTCCACTACTGGATCCAACCCAACCATGTTGATCCAACCCAACCATGTTGCTAATCCACCCATTTCTAACGGCCTCCTTCTATTTGGGCCTTGTTTGGGCTTGTCCCATGTTCTCTCTATTCCGGAACAGAGGGCCTCCTTCTTTGGCGGGTTATGTTACGAACGACGTCGTTGTCAGTCCTTTTAATTTTCGTTTGGATGTCACCTCTGCTTCTCCGCTATCTTCAACTGTTGGGAACACACGTGGTCGCGCCATGGGGCATCAACCGCCGAAATCTACAGCGCCACCATTCCTCCGCCCCTTGATCGCCTTGGACACCACAATCTCTCACTCACTTCATACCCTCACAAGATCCTTCACCCCTAGATCCCTCCTTCTGCTTCTGGAATTCTTGGCCGATTTCCGTTTCAACTTCCCTGTACTCCTTTCCCTCTTCTTCGTCACTCCTCCTTTCTCTCCTTTACGCTCTCACTTGCTCTTGCCCCTCCTCCTTTGCTCCCTCCTCGACCTCCTCTTTATCGCCACCGTCAAATTCCTCGTACGCAGATCCCGTCCTCTCTACGGCAACCACGATGAGTACAACGCCGTCGTTTCCGTTGACCATTTCTCCTTTCCCAGTGGTCATTCCTCCAGGGCTTTCGTTATTGCTTCCCTCTTTTACTTTTCTCGGCTCCCCATTCTCGAATCCATGCCCGATCTGAAGTCCCGCGCTCATCCTGCTGTTACCTCCTTCATTCGTCGGTGGATTGGTGAAGATGACATTGTCGCCGTCAATCTGTTGCTTTTCCTTGTTTGGACGTGGGCGCTCGCCACTGCCTTCTCTAGGATAACGCTCGGGAGGCATTATGTTCTCGATATCTTCGTTGGCGCGTGTTTGGGGGTGCTTGAAGCTCTATTCACTCTCCGTTTTCTTAGCTTTCAATTATTAAGCTGAGGTAAGATCCAAGTGGGCTTTCAATGAATTATTATTGAGTACAGAATAGGGACCCGGGGGGGGGGGGGGGTGTGGCCTGCAAATGTTATGTGAATTTGGTGGAAAATTGAATGCTATTTTTTATGCTACATATTTGATGTATTGTGTAATTAGGAATGTTGGGATTGATATAACAACGTGGGGACTGCACCAGGTTCTGTGATTGTTACCAATTCGATGTCTTTTATGAATTGCATGAGCTGTTACGGCCTTCTTCAACACAGGGGGCTTGAGTATTGATAATGCGCTTTTTGTGCGGTCACTGCCGTGACTTTTTATTTTTCGCCAGCGTCACTGCAGTGACCTACTCCATGTATTCATTAGATTTTGCTATTTAGTACGTTGCAGCCTATCATAAATGGTTTTCCTAAGTATGCAATAGTTATTGACAAGTATCCATGTTGACTGAATCATTACTATGGCGGGTCTTAATTAAATTAACTCAGAGTGCAGGGGTAACGTGCTCAAACAATTGACTAAAAAATTTGCAATAAGAGTCCGGGAGGCCTTAGTATGAATTATGCTGATACTATATTTAAATGTATCAAAGAGAAATTTCAGTAACAATAAGAGAAATACTTCTCCAAGTAACAGTTGGAGATCAATGCTTTTCCCTGTTGGATCATGAATACTTTTTTTTGTTTCACCTGGCTACTAACTAAGCCAAAATCAACCACCGCCTGAGGGGACAAGTTTTGCCTTTTACGGGAAAATTTGCTTGTATAACATGCAAATGTTATTTTATGTGTGTAATCAAAGAGCCAATTCATTTGGAAGAATAGAACACGTCTATTTCATTCAGTTATGTTAATCACCATTGTTGATTTTCCATTTTTTTATCTTTCCTTGCCATATAACCCCCAGTTTCCTTCCACCATCTTTTATTACGTGACCTTTGTGTGTGTGGTGCTCTGATGTAGACCATTCTCATCTTGATCTTGAAACTTTCTTTTGCTTTTCCTTATCCATATATTTGGGATTGGAAGAAAGAACTAGCACCTTTTCAGAACTCCACATCAATGAGAATGCCTTTGCCAAAGAAATAACAGGGGTGGGGCTTAAAGAAAAGGGTTTTTTTCTCTATGTGAAGTCTAACCAGCTTTTCTCTGTTGGCATGGCTTGTTAAATTATAAGTAAAATGTCTCAGCGTTGACAATTATCCTCCACCCTGAGAGGTAAAAAAAAAAAAAAAACTCTTTCCCCCTAGATTTGGCACTATAAGCAAGTTTGTTTTCCCTTGGGGCAGGTGTGTGTATTATTAGCATTTGGGAGGGAAACGGAGGCCATTAGTTTATATTCTGTGACATCTCTTGTCTGAAAATTCATTTTCTAGAAGATTTTGCATAAATTGATGCCTCTACGATTGACAATATTATTGTTTTAGGTTCTTGTGGAGCGCAATGATCCCATTCAGCCCAGGGGGACGGGTTCCTTCTAAATTGTCTTCAATGGATAATGGAGATGGGCATCTTGACATTGGTACAAAGTATTGAATGTTATGGTTAACATCTTGCGAAGACATGTTCAAACTCTTCAGATATTAGTCTGACAATTGCTTTTGAGCTTCATGATTGTGTTTTTGTATTTACCCATTCTCTATTACACATTCAGATGATGATAGACATATATTTAGCCTCAATGGCATATCGCAACTGTACATAATTTATATACATTTGTCTACTGTGCCATTCAAACTATAGACTGTACGATGATAGGAATAATAATTTCTTTACTGCTAGTGAAAGTTACTTGCCGCTGTCAGAGGGTTTCCAGATTTTGCAGAAACTGTTGCAAAGACATTAGATTAACTCTTTTTTGGTGATCTGGGATTCCGTTTATGTTTTTAAATAATGGGCATTAATTCTTACCATTTGATAAGATTTATCATGTAGGATCAGATCTTGTGGTTGATTGATTGATTATGCTTTCTTTCCTTTCAATCTTGAAAACTATCCATAATTGTTAAATTAGTTGCCAGAGGTGGCTGTTGTAGTGTGCTGGCAGCATGATGGTTGGGTCGTTGATAAGGGGAAGACATCATGAGGTAAAGAGTCAAAATAAGTCGTTTTCGTATTTATTGAGTTGACAGGCGGGGGTCGATTTCCATAGCCCCAGACTATATTCTAACGATCTCTATTTGGAATATGCATTTCCATCGCTCTTCAATGCTTTTTTCCTCATGTAGTGCCTTTTCTGCTTTCACATTCGATTTCGGAATTATGGCCGTTGATTGAGATTGCATATGCTGGCCTCGAGGAAAGTCCACATTCTTGGTAGTTGGCAGGGGAAATCACCAAGGGACCTACTATGGACTTGAACCTTCTGAATACATTGTATCTTCATTTGCGAAAAGACTAGCCGAATCTGCCTTCCTGCTAGATGCAAACGCCAAATTGTGCAGCAAATTGCTTGCTCTTGGCATCGCGGAGCCCGGGATATTGGGGTCGTCATTTCTAGTCAGTTTAAATTACAGCAGAATGAGTTGAATTTAAGATTTAAGCAGCATAACAAAGCCAACAATCCAATCTGCTTAATGACTATTTTATTTACTCTATACATACATACATACATACATACATACATACATACATACATACATACATACATACATATGTATATTCGCTTTGTATTTTGGCCATGCGTCCTTCTCAAATTTACCTACTGCTTCCCGTGCTTACATTCCAAATCTTTGTCCGAATTCCACATAAGTTGTTAGGTGTTCTTATCAGAAACGTTGTTTGGTCTTTGCACGTCTTGCAGTGGTCAGTCTTGTGAGCTTTGGTTTATCAAAGTTAGTTAGGCAGTTTTGCGATTGGACAGAGTGCGGTGGTGTTTCGTGTACAAGTTTGTCAGTTTTAGATTGCTTGAAACTCAGGTTATTTAACCCGGATCGGACTGGAAACCGGCTACCTGACCACTAAACCTGTCCGGTCGGTTGACCCGGTCTGAGTCAAGTTTTTTTTATTTTTATTTTAAAAAATTTTCCTTTAGAATTTCCGGGTCAAGTTTTTTTTTTTTTTTTTTTAATTTTTCCTTTAGAATTTCATATTATAAGCCTAAAATATTCCATTTCTTACCGGTTTGGTCCCGATTTGACTTCGGGATGACTCACTAACCCTTAACACAATACCCCAACCGGTTCATTTACCGGTTTGGGTTTAATTACCATGCTTGAAAGCCGAGTTGTTAGAAAATGGGATAAGAATATATGAGTGTAAAGCAAGTATGATGAATTCCCGTTTTCCAACCAAGGAAGGTTTTTAATAATGGAATCTAAAATCCCTTGGGAGACCACTCAAGGCTTTTCAAGGATAATATATGAATCAGTATTAAAAAAAAAAAAGGATAATATATGAATCTGACCTCAGAAGCCTGAACATGAATGATGAACAGGTCAGATAGTGGGCTTGTAAATTGTGGCTGCCGCCCTAGAAAGTGATGCCAAGTGCCAACCAAACCATCTGCAGGCGTGAAGGCTTTTTCAGAGTACCGTACAAAATGTTTTGGGACTTTCTGGGGACTCTGCAGGTATTTTTAAAATGACCTCAGACAGTTGGTTCCTGACCTCAGATTCTGACTCTTCAGGATCAGGGGACTTTTTTTTTTTTTTTAAGTTGCAGAGGACAACTAATGTCCTAATAGCATGGTGAAGGCGTTTGTTCTGGATTATTGTACATATGTTTCTAGGTTAGCCATGCACACAGTTTTTCTCAGTGCCTGATTCAGAATCAGAGGACCTGGGCAAGAGGAATTGAGGAGAGATATATTACTGACACCTTCTGCAACTATGAAACCATCCTAGGAGGGTATCTTATTTGATCCTCTGTCTCTTTACCCCACTGATTCTCATCATATATCTGCTCCTCACCTTCCTTTTTCTTATATTCCTCCCCATAATTTCTTCAGTTACATCAGAAAAGAGGGAGGAAGTGAGTTTGCTGCTTTCATTGATTTCTCTGCAACAACAATAATACAAAAACCTCTATGAAGAATGATGCTGTTGCTGCAGTAGTACGTCCCTTCATTATTGCATGTCATGAAAAAAGCCTCAATTATGTGACACTCATGACAAAGAATTGGTGTCCTAGCTAGGCCTCCAGCCTAGCCTAAGGACATTGGCATAACGCCAAAACGCTCAAAATTAGGGAGACCGTGTGTGTCTGTGCGCGCTTGTGTCTGCCACTGGAGATCAACAGATAGATAGGTTTGAAATAGCCCTTTGCAACTGAATATCACATAGTTGATGGCATGTTTAGTTGGATCCTTTCCTCTTTAAGACTTCATACTTTATATCTTCAAGCATACATACATATCTCTGTCTGTTAAATCTCAAGTGTGCACTTGAGGAAACTAGAAATAAAGCTTGGAAGAAGAATGTTGTAAATAGAGATAAGAGAAGAAAGATTAAAGGAGGAGGGAGGCTGTCCCTACATACACGCCCACTCCATATTTGTCAGAACTCAGAAGTTTAAGCTAAAGCTAAATGATATACGTGGGAGGAAAGGCCATCATAAGACCCACATGCTAAATGTACAACCATGCTCCCTTGTTTGAAGACTTAAATGGAGGTACACAGACACAAGTCGCAATTATATGAATCAAACCTCTCACTCATATATGCAACCACGTGTGCCTCACCATGCTTGTGTCCCCACACACATATATCATTGCATAAACTTAATTAAATTCCCTGCTATATTTCAATTGGTCAGGCCACCTATAATCACCATCTTAATCCTTCCATTCTCAATCCATTTAACAAAATCTTGACTGAAAGTGACAAGGCGTATATCCCGTATGGTAATGAATTGGCGAATGACATTCACCTAGGAATTTCATTGTTGAGGACAAATTAGGTTGGCTCTTAGTTTCAAGAAGCCTAGGGACAAACATTGGAAGAGGTATCCCTTTTTTTTTTTTTAAATAAAAAGGTTTTTCCTCATAAGAATGGTATGTGTGGGGAATAGGCAGGCACATGATGTGCTGGTTTAGACGCGTTTTGATATGAATTACTAGCTTCGGTCCTTAATATAAGATCCAATTGACTTTTTTAAAAATATTAAAGAAATTAAATAAATTATTTTAGAGTATTTATATTTATCTTATACTACCTCTGGTCCTAAATATAGGACAAAGTTTTTAGTGCAAATTGCACTAAAAATTTTATCCTATATTTAAGACCGGAGGGAGTACCAAATTATAATTTGTCTTAGTTATAAACTGATATATAATCAAATAACATATTATATATATGTTAGGAGTAACTAACTTGCTCAGCTTCCTTAACCTCTCAAAAAAAAAGGTCAGGATCTTATATTAAGAACCGGATGGAATGTGTGTGTGTGTGTGTGTGTGTGTGTGTGTGTGAGAGAGAGAGAGAGAGAGAGATATTGGATGAAATGAAAAGGATAAGACACAGAAACTAATGTTGGGGTTGGACAGGAGGAGGTGTGTGGGAGGGGCCATATGTTACTGCTTCAATGAGTTGTTTCCCACCTGGAAGTTCGGCGATCATCTCCCCGTGAAGGGAAGTTGTTCACTTCATCGTTTAACACTTGAGGAACACGGATTTGACCGTTGCTTGTTGCTATATTATTCCTTTGATAATAATCTCTTTTCTCTCACCCCTTCTCGTCTTAATAATGCACAATAATACATTTCATCTCTCCAAAGTCTGATCTGACCACCAAATTGAACGCTTATAGATTCTAGTGTTTTGGGACCACGCCATGCATGCATGCATTTAAGTCTCCTCTCTGCCCCACCCCACTATGGTTAATTATATGTTTTTAACAGATTTATTGTTAGTTAGGAAGGGAGAGTAGAGGGTGATAGAATATAGCTTTAAATTAGAAGCAATAGTGTGGGATTGGATTTGAGTTTTAATGAAGAGAAAAAGGACTAATTGGAAAGTGGATCTCTGGGACAAGGCTAATTAAATGCATGTTTGACATAAATTGAAATAAATCTCTTATCACATACTAGTTATATCTCGTATATTGTAAATCACGATTAAAAATCATTTTTGAAGGTTTTAATCAATATTTCAAACAATCACTAAATAGAGTAGCTATCTGCTTAAATTTCTGAGAACAACAGACCACCTTCTCCCCCACCGGCAACTATAATACGTACCTATGTGCACTTACTTCTCCTAAAAGGTGGCCAACAAAAACAGCAAGATGAAGATGAAAACAGTTTAATTACATGAAAAAGAACTTTTTTTTTAATGAGAAATTATTTATCAGTGTGTCTTTTTTGGGCTAATTAACATAATTGTACCAAATCATAAGCACAACAGATAAAACATTGCGTGCACGAAATGTTTTTGAATTTTGATATTTACACGAGTCGCTGTCAAAAGAAATATCTAGAAATGTAGGTCTCGTTTTTTTTATTATTGACGTTTTTTTATTTTTATTATTAAACTTTTCCTGATTATTAATTTTTGTTTCATAAATAAATAAATACGCATTATTGTTTTTTATATAATACCTCCTGTGCTTAATATAAAAAAGTTAGATAACTAATTTAAATATATTAAAAAAATTAGTTAAATTATTTATTTTTAATAAATAGATGTTTGCTTCTCTATAAAATACTTTGTTAATCATGCACATTGGAAATACCTAGATAGAACCTTTAGCATGTGTAATTATTAGGGATATGTTTTGAGGAGAAAATTATAAATTTGAGAGATAAAGTGGATTGAAGTCTTATATTTAATATCAAAATAAATCTCACAACTATCTCTTATATTAAGAATGGAAAGTTATTATTTTAACTTGATAATAAATTATAATTTTGATAGCCCTTCTCCGAATATCATCCACCGGATCTTCATGGATGGTCATAAATTATGAAGATTACAGTATCCCGTACAGGTTGGAAATGATGCTCCACATTTTGCTGCCTCCAATTACAAAAGTTTCCTGCATTTCACTTTGATGTGCCCAACTCCTCAAATTAAGTCCTAGCCACGCCCGCCAAGGCGCACCCATGCATATTATAATTAATATTTTATTTTATTCTAAATATAAAATAGAATTGGCTTTTTAGTTTTTGAGAAATTAAGGAAATTAGATAAGTTACTTAATCATATCATATGTTATATATTTTATAAATTATATATCAGTTTATAAGTTAGACAAAATAATTTAGAGAGAAAACGATAAATATAAACATTTTAAAATAATTTAATTAACTTTTTTAATATTTCCAAAAAAAATCAACTTTACTTTATAGTTAGGACTGAAAGGAGTAACACCCACATACTCCTCAATTAAAAATTAGCTTTACAACAATTTTTTTTTTGGGTATTTATTAGTATTATCTCCGCTCTTTAATATAAACAGATAGATATAAAATTATGAATACTAAGAAAATTGGTTATATGTAACAAATATATGTTAGTTTTTCTAATATATAACATCTTTTTTAATTATTATATTGTAATTATTTCTTGATAGAAACCACCTTAACATGTGTAATTCGTGGAAATACGGCAAGAAAAAATTTATAAATTTGAAAGGAAAAATGGATTGACCGAGGTCTTATGTTCATGATCAAAATAAACCATTTTTGTAGCTCCTAGAAATAGCAGATGATAGTATATATTTGGATATCATGTTTACATTTAGCTTTTTTACGTTTGATATAAAAATTGAGACAATTTTGATAAGAATGAGGAATTGGCAGCCGATACTAAAACTGCTTTTGAAATACAATAATCGGAACATAATCTGAGATTTAGAATTAGATTCTGTATTATTCCCATACACGGAGATAAAACGAGAGACTTGACTAATTAACCCAAAAAGATTCCTATTTAGTGTAATATAATATGATGTTCAAATCGAGATGGGATCCCATAATAGTGAAGTTTGCAAAAAGATCTCTGGGTTTTGCCGACTACTTCGAGAATACGTACCCGTGGATAGTTCCCATATTCAATCAAATACTTTGATCTTTTCTTTGTTATTATTTTTCAGCGTAACCAAGTCAATTTAACACATCAAATCATCCATTTTATTTGTATCCCCTTAAATAATTGCTCCCCTAATAATACTAATTTATGACTGCAGATCCATTAATTTCTGTGGTGCATGACAGCCAAAGTCGAATCGAATATGAATTTACACACAATCTCCTCCATAACGGAATCTATTTTGCATCAAAGAAAAATTTAATCCAAGAAGATGATGGCAAAGGAACCAGGAAAAAAAAAGAGAGAGAGATCCTTTTCCCACTCTGAAGATATTTATTGATTGTTTGCTTTAACTTTTTAAAAATACCTTTAAACAAAACTATTCTCTTATAAACTTACTTTGTTTATTATAAAATTACTTCTAAAAAACCAAAATACATGTCCGCTTAAAGTTGATCATGCTGAGAGTAACATCTACGTCCCTCTTTAGTAGTGTTGTCTTAATAGTGCCATTTCATTTTCTTTGGGGTTATCTTTAAAAAACATGTGTACCATCAGCTTGACATGATGTGATTTATTTGTAATGTCATATATATGTGATACAGGGTTGCCATAGTAATAAAGTAGAGTTGAGATAAGACTACATTACTTGTCCCCAAAAGAAAAAGAAAGATAAGATGAACAGAAACCAAAACTTGAGAATAAAATAGAGGTGACATCAGAGCAGTATAAGCCTTATGTCAAGGCGTTCTCCACTCCTTTTGACACATGAACATGTGGGATCCCAGATCACATCAAAGTTAGGAAAAAAACCCTTCATTACAAACTAAACAAAAAGCAACAAAGCACATAATTTTAAAAGCATGGGTAGGATAAAAACTCATGTCAATCAGTGCAAAAGCAGCCTTCTGATAGAACCAAGAAAGATGAAAAATATTAATTTAATTATAACCAGGATTTGATGATCTACAGGTGGAAGATATATATACTCCTCTCCTCTTCCTCTCTCTGTCTTTATTTATAAATTTTAATTTTGTGAATGGACTCTCTAAAAATATAAGTTTTATTTCATGTTTGTTTAAACATTTGTTATGTTTTTTGCACTTTACATTTTATTCAATGTATTTATTATATTTATTCTCTTTCACTTATTCTCTTTACATATGAGAGCACAGTAAAAAAAATAATACATATTTATTGTATTCAACTAATTTTAAATTTTTTCTTAATTAATATAAATCGGTTATTTTAAGTTTATATAATAAGAGAAGGAGAGAGTATTTATAAGTCACTTCTTATATGTTCTACACTTGAAATTCAACAACTTTCAAACTTTATTCCTGTTTAATATAAAATATAGTACCTCATCAAAATAAAGTTACCACCCATGATAATAAATAAAAGATAGAATTATATCTCCATATGAAAAATTTAATAATATTACCTATATATATGTGTATAAATAGGATCAAATAAATATCTTTCCCTCTATTAAAGCAGGAATAGAGGAGTTATATTAGTGTGGTGGCAAAGTGAGAAAGCATGTCGGAGAGCAATGGCAGAAAAGAAAACAGAGAGAGCATGTGGTAGAGGTTAATTAAGTATAAGTGGGAAGAAGAGACTTGTGATTGGGACTAACTATCTAGAGACCAAAAGTGGGGTGGGACCAAACACATGGTAATGGCCTGGCCATAATACACACGCTCTTAATGCAGACATACACATGACTTAGAGATAAGTCGATAGTTTTGGTCTCACAAAGACGTGACATTGTTGTTTTTGGGGCTCTGTGCTTTTTTATTTGATTTGTTTCTCCCCATCCTCACTTAAAAATTTGAACTCCCTGGGTCCTCCCCTGCTTCGCAGATTTATGTATACATTACTTTCACACTACCCTTGTTTGTTTAAGCAAAAGTGTTCTTTTCTTTCCCATAATTCTCATTACTAGTTGTCGTTTTCCACTTGTTTCTCTTTTGATGCTATATTTATCAGCATTTGAAAGAGTTTGAACTTTACTTTGAAAGTTCTCTATATATATATATATATTATATGTTCCCTACTTTTAATTTGCCTTCAACATCACAGCACGATATATATACACCTGCTGCCCTTATCATATCTTCTTTGCTCTATGCCCTTTTCATAGCATAATTTCACGAATATTCCTCTATTATAATTGCCTGGAAACACTTCCAAATTAAAAGTACTCCATACCATATTTAATTAATCAGTTTATTTTATTAATATGCTAATGATTGGACCATAAAAACTCCCGATAAGAGGCCTGCGCCTTTAAGAGAATACATAATTTCAAAGTCAGGAGGTCTAATTTAATTTATTTATAGCTTACCCTAGCTCACTAATAACATAATGTTTCTTAACTCACCTCAAACTAAAGGATTTCCCTTAATTAGTCCTCCCTCAGTTTATTTATATAGCTCTCGGTGCTCATCACCCTCAACTTAACTCGGCATGATATTAAAAAAATTACTTTCTCCAATTTTAAATATAAGATTCAGTTGCTTTTTTTTTTTTTGATAAGTTAAGAAAATTAAATATATTACTTGATCATGCTGCGCCTTTAAATAGTATATGTTGTGTATCATTAGACTATATATCAGTTTATAAGTCAGATTAATTAGTTTGAAGAAAAAACGATAAATATAAATACTTTAAAATAAATTGTCTAGCTTCCTAAATCTCTCTGAACAAGTAAGTTGGATTTTATATTTAAAATCAGAGGTAGTATATACATTGGAACATATCTTATCGATAGTTCTCTGTTAACCATACTCCTTGATAATTCTTTATTTGTAAAATTTTGAAATGTATAAAACAAATAAGCCTATAAATAAAAATAGTCATATTTCATGCAAGGAAGCGTGTCGAGTTTATTGAAAACACCATCAAAATTCAAAACATATTGGAGTACTGTTAAAATATACTCCATCCGAACATTATCATAATTAAAGGCCTCCTGCATATCTTATAATATACTACTAGTAACATATTGTCTAAAATATTTATTTTTTCATAGAAATAATACTTATAATCAATAAAAAAAACTTCCTAATTGATTAATTTAATTCATTTTTTTGGTTCCCTCGAATTCTGAGTTCCACTTAGGAGCCTAATGGCGAAGATATATATAGCGATGTGTTTGTGTGTACGTATGGCATATATATTGACATGTGGGAAGCAAATAAATTGGGTTCTTTCCCACTAAAATAAATTGTGCTACGATATATTTCAGCAATCAGTAGTACACTACTAACCATATTCTATGTATAAGACTCAATTGATTTTTTTAAAAAAATTAAAAAAGTTGATTAAATTATTTTAAAATATTTATATTTATTATTTTTTCTCTCAATTAAGTTGTCTAATTTATAAATTGATATATAATTTAACTATACATAATATATGATATTATTAAATAAATTATTTAATTTTTTTTAAAAAATAATTATATCTTATATTTAAAATAAAAAATAATAACATATAAGTAGGGTCATTGGCGGAAATGGCAGAACCGGATGGCCGAAAGATTTGGAATCGAAGAGCGAAGGGCATGTGAGTATGTGACCACTTCATTTCACAAATCTAGAAGCGGCTAATTTTTTTTTTTGGCAAAGGTGCAAATTTGGCAATGAACAATATCGTCAGGAGCGTCTGTAAGACTTATCTATTTTCGGGTGCAAAAATGGCAATCAACTATTTTTTTGGAGCAAATTTGGCAACGCCGTTAAAAAACAGTTAACGGCCGTTAACTTTTGAAATTTGGGTCCCAACAGGCTTCTCCATCTGTATTATTTTAATATTTTTTAAATGGAAAAATATCACTGAGGCCACATAGAAATAATTTCATTTCAGATAACCCCCAAAAAATTCTGAAATCTCACTGCAAAGCTTAATTTATTTTTACTGACAGTGATATTTCAGTGATATTTCAGAATCTTTTGGGAGTTATCTAAAATGAAATTTTTTCTATGTGGCCTAAGTGATATTTTTTCGTTAAAAAAATATTAAAATAATACAGATGGAGAAGCCTGTTGGGACCCACGTTTTAAAAGTTAACGGCCGTTAAGTGTGTTTTAACGGCGTTGCCAAATTTGCTCCAAAAAAAATAGTTGATTGCCATTTTTGCACCCAAAAATACATATGTCTTACAGACGCTCCTGACGATATTGTTCATTACCAAATTTGCACCTTCGCCCTTTTTTTTTGTTAAATTATAGTAGGGAAAATCGCCAGTAAATACCAAACAGTGGAATTAATTGCTATTTGCCACCAACAGCCACTGGGTACTGAAATGTCATTAATGTTGAACATAAAAAGACAAAAAAACCCTTAGTTTGAGAACACAATTTCAGGCAAAAACTCTTCTTCCTCTTCGGACCTTCAGCGAACACTTCTTCCTCTTCCATTTTCGGACCTTCAGCGAATCCCTTGTTCCTCTTCCATTTTCGGTCCTTCAACGAATCCTATTTTCGGACCTCTCTTCCATTTTCGGCATTGTTCAGCGTCTCCTGAGCTGGCCATCAAGCTGGTGTCGTTCGGCAGCATCGTCTCGGGATTCTCCTCCAGCGGTCGCCGCCGCCGCCTAGTCCTCAAGGAACCGTCACTTGCTCCTCCAACCTTACTGCCTCCCTCATTCAGGTAAGGTTACTTCCTTTTCCGGAGATAGCTTTGATTGATGTTTATTCCAACGTTAGGGATATGTACTGGAGCAATTAGATAAATGTCTTGAAGCAATTAAAAATACCTGCAACTTGAACTTGATTTCTCTAACAATGTCAAAAAGTTCCTTATAGGCAGACCTCAGAATGTGAAAACAGAACCTGAGAATGTGTTGTTTGTTGTTTTGGGGGGAAAATTGAACAACTATTATTATGTAGGTTTATCACAAAAACAGAAAGATTACAGCAGCATATAGGAGATACGTCCTGGAAGTTTTATATAAATAGGAACATAAGGTGTGCCCGTGAAATAATTTTCATGCACCCCAGAATGAATATTCTGCATAAATAAATTACATCATTAGTGGTTCTGGATAACATCTGTTTGCACCAAGAAACAATCTACTGAAATAAAGTAATATTCATTAGTTGTCACTTCTCAGCCTAAAACTGCAAAAGTGCAAAATAAAATTTATACTTCTCACAGTTCAGGTGCAATGTACAATTTATCTAAAGGATGTCAGTGTTAGAATCATCAAATGTTTACTTGAGACTTATATTATCCCCAATTGCTGAGGTCAATCACTCTGCTTTCAAAATCAGAGGATCATACTGATTCTGAATACTAAACATACAAGTTTGGTATTTCAGTTCTACTGGATGGATTGTCTACTTGGGATATCCTGAAAAATTTTGGCACTTCTGTGATTTCTACCCATTCATTGCTATCTTCATTGTTTCTTTGAGTTTGTAAGAGTGCTAAACTCTTGACTTATTTAGAGCTTACTAGTGCATAGCATACTTGTCCAACTTGGTACTTGAACTTGCTTTCTCACATCTATCCAGTGCTCTAAGCTTGTTATTTGTGACTTGTAAATCTGATTTGGGTTGCATTCATGTTTTTTGCTGCATATCTAACTCTCAAATGTTGCAAGTAATCTTGCAAAACTTTAAATTTGTGGAGTAGTCTCAATAATGATTAGGGACTGTAATCACTTTGTTATTATTTTATAATTAGTTGCTAACTATGTACAACATTTATTTTTTAGGAAATTCTGCTGTGTGGGAATTACTGCATATTACACATTCAAATAGATTCAGAAGTAAATTTTTACATTAAATGTTACAATATGTTTGGATCTAACTTAAATCTTTTATGTTCAGGAAGACATGGATCAAAAGAGGGTGGATGTGGTGTGGTGGCTAGTTACCCATGCGAAGAACAAACAACGGGAAGCGATAATGCGTAGCATTGAAGTTTGGAGGTCTAAGAAGAAGTCAAAGTAGTTTTTTCATTTATGCTGTAAACACAAAGTAGGGACGTCTGTATTTCGTTTTGCAACAAAGTAAACTATGTCTATATATATGACTTTGTTAAACAAGGAGTTACTGTGCAATGTACATACTACGAACTAGATAATCCAAATGGTGATAATCAAGTGAACTTCTATGATGTGCGATTGATCTTCCATTGTGTGCGATTGATCTTCCGTTGTGTGCGATTGATCTTCCATGATGTGCAATTGAGGTTCCGTTGTGTGCGATTGAGCTTCCGTGTTGTGCGATTGTTCTTTCGTTGTGTGCGATTGATCTTCCGTTTTGTGCAATGAGTCTTTTCCTTATATTCCCAATGATCCCTGATATGTGCAATGTATCTTCCATGACGTGTGATTGAGCTTTCGTTGTGTGCAATTGATCTTCCGTTGTGTGCCATTGATCTTCCATGATGTGTGATTGCTCTTCCGTTGTGTGCGATTGATCTTCCGTTTTGTGTAATGGATCTTTTCCTTGTATTCCCAATGATCCCTGATATGTGCAATGTATCTTCCATAACGTGTGATTGAGCTTCCGTTGTGTGCCATTGATCTTACATGATGTGTAATTGATCTTCCGTTGTGTGCGATTGATCTTCCATTTTGTGCGATGGATCTTTTCCTTGTATTCCCAATGATCCCTGATATGTGCAATGTATCTTCCATGACGTGTGATTGAGCTTCCGTTGTGGGCCATTGATCTTCCATGATGTGCGATTGATCTTCCGTTTTTTGCAATGTATCTTTTCCATACGTGCCCAATGGTCATCCACAATGATGAGCTATTATGTGCCAATGATCTTCCATTATGTGCGATTGATCTTCCGAGACGACGCTGCCGAACGACACCAGCTTGATGGCCAGCTCAGGAGACGCTGAACAATGCCGAAAATGGAAGAGAGGTCCGAAAATGGGATTCGTTGAAGGACCGAAAATGGAAGAGGAACAAGGGATTCGCTGAAGGTCCGAAAATGGAAGAGGAAGAAGTGTTCGCTGAAGGTCCGAAGAGGAAGAAGAGTTTTTGCCTGAAATTGTGTTCTCAAACTAAGGGCTTTTTTGTCTTTTTATGTTCAACATTAATGACATTTCAGTACCCAGTGGCTTTTGGTAGCAAATAGCAATTAATTCCACTGTTTGGTATTTACTGACGATTTTCCCATTATAGTATTCTCTTCATCTATATATTATTGTGTGTATTTTACTATTTTGACAGAACGTGTCGTGTCAAAATGTGAGCTCCATTCAGTGAGTGTTTGGAACATCTATTTTTCAGAAATAAGCACTTATTACATAAGTCGAGATAACACTCCTCTCACATATTTATCTCGTATACCGTGAATCACGAATTATAAGCACTTATTGTCCAAAAATAAGCTTTTCCAAACGAGCACTCATTCTCCATCCCTTTCCTAAACGCATTCTCCACGTTCACTTTGCCAACTTGTCTCTCTGTTTCATAAATTAGTGTGTATTTGATATCATTTATTTTTGGACAATAAGTTCTTATTACGTAAATCGAGATAAAACTCCTCTCACATATTTACCTCGTATAACGTAAATCACGATTTATAAGCACTTATTACCTAAAAATAAACTATTCTAAACGAGCACTTATATATCTATCTATCAATAAAAATAAAAAACCAACATACACCTAATTTCATGGGGAAAAATTTCTCTGTCATATATTTTTGGTACACATTTCATGTATTTTTTTATATCACCATATCATATTTGAGATTTTCCAGCCTAGTTAAAGTATCTCTTACCAAGACATTTTTATTTATCTTAACTTGAATTTGAGACTTCATGTTTAAATGCTCAAAACCTTTTCCCCCATTACCAATATCAATTAGCATATTTATATCACATATCATCGCATTGTCACTCACTCTGATTTCATCTCACAAGCCACAACCTTCCCAATTAGAATGACAAATAAATACCAATAATCTTATAGTCTAATGGCATAAAAGATCCTTATAAGTAGAAAGTTACAGGATTGATATCGTTTATAGCATCAAGCTGTTAGTGCCCATCCCTTTAATTGAAAAAGAAAAAGAATGAAAAATAAATGGTTAGGGAGTAATATTGTAATTGATAGTGATTCCACTCATATACTTTATAAAAAGATGGTAATTTTGTTAATACATTGCCTAAATACTTTTTAAGTCGTGGTATCTTTTATTAAAAAACTTGAGGAACAATATTTAAGATTCAACTCATAGAAAATTTTATTTTAAAAAATTAACAAAACAATGGATGTAAATAATTAGAAAAAAAATTAATGAAGTGAAGTTGAATAGGGGAAATTTTAAAATTCCTAAGATTGATATATAGTTCTCTTTTTTTGTCGTTGAAAAAAAGGAAGCGATTAATTTCACTTGGATGCCTGCATTCCTATCAACGTAAATGTAAAATAGATAAAATAGAAGAAGCACCACCACATGTGCACGTACCAATTATCCATGTGCCAATATTTATATTCCCGTGATATTGTCACGCTGTAATAAGGAAAAATGACACAAATACCATATAAATTAGAAAAACTCTAAAAAGTCTGTTAACAAATGGAAAGGATAAATAGGCCTCTAGGAAGGAATTTGGAAATTTGGAATATTGTGTTTTTATCAAAATATACCCCAAGTATTTTTTTAAAAGGAAAGAACTCTCGTTAGTGTTGGAGCTCCCGTAGTAACTTGAGTATAGAGATTGACTATCTGAGCTCCTTAAACCTTATCAGGCATTGTTGACAGGTTGAATAAAGATATTGACAACTTGAGTATAGCCATTAGTAACTTGAACAATGCAAGTTGTTAATTTCTATGCTCAAATTGTCATTATCTTTATTAAACTTGTCAACGACACCTGATAGGGCCTAGCGAGCTCAAGTGGCCAACCTTTGTACTCAAATTGTCATTACCTTTATTCAACTTGTCAACGATGCCTGATAAGGTTTAAAGAGCTCAAATAGTCAATCTATATACTCAATTAATTAATCTCATTACTCAAGTTGTCACCAAAACTCTAGCTATTGGCGGGGTGGTGCTGACCTGCGGAGCTCCAACGCCGGCGAGGGTTCTTTCCTTTGTTTTTAAGAAAAAATTTGAGGGATATTTTGATAAAAGTACAACATTTCAAAATTTCAGATTTCTTCTTATAGACCTATTTGTCCTTTTCATTTTTTTGTCAATATTTATTATTTTCATTTATTAACAAACTGAGAATTATTTATATAGCATTTGGGATTTTCCAAGTTTAAATGATATTTTATTGGATTTTTTCCTGTACTAATATCTATTGGATGTTGGCAAAAATAAATAATATATGTTGGCTCTCGGCTGGTTCCAAAAAAGTAAAAAAGAAATTGCCCTGCCCTCCCCACACTTTGTTCCCGGCCTTTTGACAAAGTATCACCTCATTTTCAGCATGGGGCATTTTTCTACCTTGAAAAAATATGTTGAGACATTTTTATAATTTTACAAATCGAGTTACATTAAATTGCATGTCTGATTGCTATAAGAAAAACGATATAAATTTATATTTATGCTAGGTCTATCATGTTTGCCTAAACAAATTGTTAACTTATTTTTTCATTCAACGTACATTTATATATTTCCGAAAAATATCTTATAGACGTCCCTGGTCTATTGGTATCAATATTAAATCTAAAATTAATGACAGATTATACTCATTATTTAATAGTTATGAACAAATACACCACATTTTTCAAATTTTATATAATGTTCAGAGATGAGTTTTTTTTTTTTTTTTAATGAAAAAAGTTTAGGCATGTTCATGGATAAGCCAAACGCTTGCCGATCTCACATAAGCTAAACTCTCTAAGTGTTTGTTTGGGATGGCAGAGATTAAGCTAAAAGTGCCTAGTTCCGCCATCCCAAATAGGTTTTTTTTTTTTTTAAAAAAAATATTACGGTGGCTTCTAGCATTTTGAAAATTGGGTTGTTTGAGTTAGCGTTTTAGCAACTTGACTTTTTTTTTAAAAGTAGCTTTTGAAAAGAAGTCCAGAAGTGTGACTTTTTCAAAAAAAATCACTTTTTTCATCATCAATCCAAACACAAATCACCTTTATAATTTGACTTTTGTAAAAGTCGTATTAAAAAAAAGTCACTTCTGCTACTGTTACACCAAATAGGCCCTAAAATGAATTTTCCTTTTTAGCTAAAGATGGTGTGTGTGTTTGGAATAGCCGCGGAAAAAGTGATTTTTTTTTTTTTTTTTTTTTTGCAATTTGACTTATGTAAAACTTAAGATTGGATAAAAGTTAGGTTGTGTAATGTGATTTATGTTTGGATTGGAGGTAATAAAAGTAGCTTTTTTGAAACTAAATATATTTGAATGATTATTTTGAAAAGCAAGTAAGTTTAGATGGAAAATGATTGAAAAGAATGTAAATCTTATTAAATTAAATAATACATATATATTATATGTATATATATATTGTGATAATTATAAGAGAAAAATAAAATAAAATAATAAAAAATCCAAAAATACAATACAAAAGGAAACTCAAATGTTTTGATTCTTGACAACTTCAGACATATACATACATATATATATATATATATATATATATATATATATATTCAAACTCATTTGTGCACGGTTCTCATTTTCACGCATCATACATATAGAGGAGAAGAATTTTCAAGCTTAATTTTTTCCTTCTATTTTTTTAAAAAAAGCAGAGTCTTTTACAATGATATATGGCATATAAAATCAAATTTTGTTAGATTATATAACGAATATATTATATTCATATAAATCCACTCTATATCTCCCAAGAAATTATTTAATAAACTAGAATAATTCTGTAAAAAAACATGAGATGAGAATAACCTGAAATAACTACTTAAGAGGGAAAAGAATAGGGTTGGTGGTCAAGCTGAGGAAGCTAAAAGCCAGATTCCTTACAATTTATATCACTAACTAATATTCCAAATTTTGGGATTAGAAACTTCAGATTAAGTCTGAATCAAGTAGAATGTTAAACCCCAGTTTAATAAGAGTCACAGGAATGCATAAAAAATAGGATGACTTATAGAAATTGCACTCAAAATACAATATGAATTTCGGTGTGAATTAGTTAAACAAAAGTACCTGATTCCTTAGGGATATATCAGAATGGCATGAAACCTATCCCGGTTCGAAAGGAAAAAGGAAATGATATCTAGAAAGAAGTAATTATGATATCAAAAAGCAAATTAACCCTCCTCTTATAAGGGTTAAAATTCAGTTAAGATCAAGGTACGAAGGAAAGAAGGTTTTAGTAAAAAAAGTCAAAGTTTCCAACTTTAGAATTTATTGACCAATGGCCAGATAAAATAAGGAAATTAGGTCAACACTTTTTCTTCCATTTGGCAGCCCAAAATTTTGTCCAAAATCAAGAAGAAAGGGGAATATAAAAGTCAACATAATTATCATAAAGATTTACCACATATGGTAACTTATTTGACTTGAGTAAGAAGGTGAATTTGTGGCCACATGATTTGCTTTTCCTAAGGCGAACTTTCGGCCAGGTATTATAGGTCAAGGGAAGAGGGAAAAATCAGATTATTTTACTCTCTTCTCTCTCTCAAAATTTAGGCCAAGAACACAGGGAGTAAGACAAAAGGAAAGACAAGAAGCAAAGATAATTGTCTAGTTCACTTTTCTTCTACCTAGACATTTCTTTGGTTCACATGATCTTCATGAATCTTGTTTTCTTTTTTAAGAGTTTCAATTCTATGGTTTTAGTTTTTGAAGAGGAGGTGTTTTGAGTCTTTTAGCAAGAATCAAAGTTGGAGAATCAAGAAAATAGTTCAAGGAAGAGCAACAAGTGGGGTTAAGCTTTATTTTGAGCTATATATTGTGTTGTTTGGTTGGGAATTCTGAAACTTGTGTTGCTGCCCTATTTTCAGTCACTTAGGGTTCTTGGGGTTTCATTATGCTTTGATCATATACATATAGTTATATGATGTTTGGGAAGCATATGACTTATTTTGGTGGTTAAATTGTGAATTGGTGAATTGTTATGTTGAACCCTAATTTTTGGTCAGGACATGGCACATAAAAGGAGTATGATTTTGGTGTTTTTGAGACTATCAATGGATTCCTTAGACAAAATTTTGTAGGAATATGTTGTGGTCATGATTTTAGAAGATTTAGATAGAAAATCCTAATTTTTGGAAGTTAAGTGTAGTGTTGCCAGTATAGGTTTCCTGCGAGGTAGATAGATTATGACGTGTTTTTGGGTAATTGAATGATGTCCAATGAATGTGAGATTTTCTATAATAAAAGTAGACATGTTAAGCTTTAATTTGATATGTAATATGTGCCATTTGAGTTAATACTTTAAGAGATATGAATTTTTGAAGTTTAGGCATTGAATCTGAAATCAATTATGTGGCAGTGAGGCTTTAGTGGAAATTTTGGAATTCTGTCATTGGCAGCAGGGGATATTTTTCCTGCAAAGTAGACTTAATGAGTGACACATAAAATTTTGAGCCACCCTAATTGAATTTCTATAGAATTAGTTATTATTTTTTAAAGTTTGGTTAAAATGCTAGCAGCTTTTAGCTACCATGCGAATTTAAGAAAGAAAAGGCTCAATGTAACTAGTGTGAACTCCAAGGGTAAAAGTAAGCCAATAAGGTTAGTGTAGCCCCATTGGACATTCATTTGTCATAGCACTAATAATGTGGTATCACTCTGATCTTATTTATAAGTCATTTTTGACAAAAAAATTTGGTCCTATTTATAAGTTCAGTTTCAGGGCAGTAAATGTATTTTGTTCTTTTTTACCCATATTAATTGCAATAAACAAAAAAAATTTATTCGTGTTGACTTTTGAAACCAATCATAGATAAGGGCGAAATTGAAAATTTAGCCCATAGTTAATGAGTTAAGTAACTCTCCTTGGTATGTGAGAATTAGTTAAAAGTAACTTATAAATAGTACCAGGGTGGTATTTATTTATGGCCATTAAAGTCAAGAAAGAGAAATGGAAGAATCTTCCAGCAACTTCAATGGTTGAAAAATACGAGGACATAAGTCCAAAAGGTAGAAAACTTTTCTAACTTGTATAACTTGATATGTGTGCTTGTATATTGATGTGTTAATTGCTTTGATGAATTGTATGAAGTATATGTGAATGAGTGAAACTTTGTTTTACTTATACTATGACCATTAATGTAATGTGTAAAGCAATGAGCATGCATATATGTTAATATGTTGGCATGAATTCATGTAAACAAGTATGTCATACATAAAGCATTTCTTGCATACATTTGTTAGCATTGTTCACTACTGAGATTCACTAGAAGCTCGCTCCCCTACCCAACTTTATAGGTATATTGAGTATAGAAGAAGAACGAAGGAAGAGATGTAGAAGAAATTGTGGTGGTGAATTGAAGGTTGAGATGTGACATTGTGCTACATGATAATTTATGATGTAATTAATTGTATAAGCATACCAAGTTTGAGAAGTTGAAAGAAAATTCTGAAGTTATCAGGTTGTGAATGAGAATTTAAAGGTTAAGTGAATGAATTAGTTCTTAACACTTAGTAAGCTTAAAGTGTAATTCTACCAAATGAATGGTAACTCAAGAATGTTAATGCTTCTGCATAGAATTAAACGGGTTCAAAATTAAGGGTGTGACACTTAATATAGGATTAAATTGATTGGAAATTAAATAAACTACTTAATTATAACATATGTTATATGATATATCTAAAATACTTATTTGTATCATTATATTATTTTTAAACAAAGTATCATTAGATTATATAAAGATTTATAAGTCCGACAAATTATTTTGAAGAAAAATAATAAATGTAAACACCATAAAGTAACTTATTTAACTTTTTTAATCTCTCCAAAATATTCCCTCAATGCACCAACTAACAAGTATTTTTTGTCATTTTTATAAGGTATTTACAAGTTTCCAAGGAGCACTTAATTTATTTTTCTATATCTGTCCATATTTAATAAATATAGTGGGAGAAAACAATAATTAAGTTGGTATTTGATTTTAGTATAGTTGGTAAGGGTAATATTGAAAATCACTTGAATTTTAGGATAATTTTAATGCTTTTAACTATTTTTATTGGTTTGTGATAATTGATAATTTATGCCTTATAATAAAAAATAGAGGGAGTAATTCTCTAGATCTTATATAAAAAATGTGAGTTATTTCAATTTAATCAATGTTAAAAAGGTCATGCAAGTTCCCAATTAGTAATGAGGAAAAAAGACAAAAAAAATACTATTAAAATTGATAAAGGATAAATAAGTATGTTGAATTTTATAATTCTAAAGAGATTGATTTGAAATTTTGAAATGTTGTAAAATTTAAAAAATTATCTAACTACCTTTAGTTTTTTTTAAATAACAAACCATTAACCCCTTACCTTTCGCCGGTGCCCGATAGTAGTGACCGTCACTAGAGCTCCAGTGACTAGCTGCAGGAGCTCCGGTGAATATTATTAACAATTCAAATATATATAATAACAACTTTAGTATTACTATTAACAACTCAAATATCTATATTAACAACTTTAGTTTGAAAAATTCAAAAAAAAAAAGATATTAGCCGTTGGAGCTTTGGTGAAGGTTTTTCAGAAAGATTCAACAAATACCCCGTTTATAACTTTAAAATCACCATTAACAATTTAAATATCTTTATTGACAACTTTAGCTTGAGAAATTCAAAAAAAAAAAAAAAAGCCAAAGCTCCGGTGAAGGATATATTTTTTTTTTTGAATTTCTCATGTAAAAGTTGTTAATATAGATACTTGAGTTGTTAATAGCGATGCTAAAGTTGTAAACGACAGCTTTATATATTTTTTAATTTCCTACGGAAAATTCGTCAATATTAATACTCAAGTTAATAATAGCGACACCAAAGTTGTAAAAATGATATTTGTTGAATATTTCCTAATAACTTTTCCGGAGCTTCGATGACTAATATTTTTGGTTTTAAATTTCTTAAGCTACAGTTGTTAATATAGATATTTGAATTGTTAATAGTGATACAAAAGTTGTAAACACGATATTTATTGAATATTTCCTAATAACCTTCACAGGAATTCCGGTGGCTAATATCTTTTTTTTTTTTGAATTTCTCTGACTAAAGTTGTTAATATATATACTTGAGTTGTTAATAGTGATATTAAAGTTGTTAATATTGATACTTAAGTTGTTAATAACTTTCACTGAGGCTTTGGAGACTAATATCTATTTTTTGATTTCTTAAACTGAAGTTGTTAATAGGGAAAATCCTTTTAAAAGACGGTTGAAATACCAAAATTCTAAAGTGGGTCATTAAATTCAACAAATCTTAAATCAAGTAATATGTTTTAAAATTGGATTTCAAAATTTGATAATTTTATCTTACTATCCCTTGTTTGATTCTCTCTTGATAAGTAACTCCCCCCCCCAATATATGTCCTAAAATTGAATTTCAGAATTTTATCTTATTATACCTGGTTTGATTATCTCTTGATAAGCATCTCCCCCCCCCCCCAGCTCAAAATTCACTTTCTATTATTCTTGCCCACATTTGCCATTAGCTCAAAATTAGGTGGTTTTGCCATTAGCTTGTGTGTTGATAAAAAAAAAAACTAGATTGGCGAAATATTTGAGCCACATCCGTCAAATCAAAATCTTTTATCAATATACAACTATTCATACAACAAGGAAAAAAATCCCATCTTTGGAGACAAACGCCGCAGAAAAAAAAAAAGGATTTGTTGAATGAGTGGGTTAAAAAATTGTTTGAAATCCTGAACGAGCCTATCTTTTCCCACCAATCCAATGAAAAGAATTCTTCAAAAATATGAACTAAATTTGTTTTGTCCTTAAAAAAGAATCTGACTTGAATTGGTCAAATACTCCAAATTAGAGATTAGGCTCTTTCACCTCCACATTAAACTGCTCATATCACCAATATCCTCATTTTTATCACCCATCTAACTACCTTCTTCAAGATTGTTGTGAGTTTGCTTTCAAGGATAGGGAACTTCCCCAGCTTTTGCGTCAACGCCTTGGCATATGCAAAATGAAGAATTTTCATGAAAATTGTCGCGATTTAAAGCATCAGTAGTTACGATGAAGATGTGGGATATGGGAATAGTCATGCTTGTGTCCATATAATTAAGTTTTTTCGTTACAATGCCAATTGAATTTTTTATTTTATAATATTGAGATGCAATGTTGATGTTGCCGGAAAAAATGGTTTTTATTCCGTCAGTGTTGATTTTATAATGATTTATTGCATTGTATATTGTTAAAGGAGAGAGGTGGTGAATAACAGAAATAATCAAATAAGGGGTAATGATGTCAAATTAACAAATTTTGAAATCCTATTTTAGGACATTTGACTTAATTTACGATTAATAGAATTTAATGACCCGATTTAAGATTTAGATAATTTAACTGTCTTTTAAAAGGATTTCCCCTTGTTAATATGGATACTTTAGTTGTTAATAATGATACTAAAGTTGTAAATGAGGTATTTGTGGAATATTTCCTAATAACCTTTATCGGAGCTCCATCTGCTAATATCTTTTTTTGAATTTATCTAACTAAAGTTGTTAATATAAATATTTGATTCGTTAATAACCTTCATCGAAGCTTCGGCGACTAATATTTTTTTATTGAATTTCTCTAACTAAAGTTATTAATATAGATACTTGAGTTATTAATAACCTTCACTGAACCTTCGGAGACCGGTTGCCAGCAAAGTCATCGGAGCTTCGATGACGGTCGCCGCCACCACCGCCTGGCCCTGGTGCCGGAGCTTTAGCGACCGGCGGCTGGCATGAGGGTTGAGGATTTTTTATTTAAAAAAAAATTAATGATAGTTAAATAATTTCTCAAACTTTATAACATTTTAAAATTTTAAATCAGTCATTTTAAAATTATTAAAATTTAACATACTTATTTATCTTTTACAAATTCTAATGATTTTTTTCTGCCTCTACCCTATAATAATCAATTGATGATTGGTTACATTCAAAGTGTTGATTTCATATTACAATTTTTAGTGTGAAAAAACAGTAATAAAAAAATTAATACTAGTAATATTATTAATGATTATGCTGTGGATGGCATTAAAATGCCCGGGTTTCCGAGTTATCTCATCGACGTCAGCAGCGCCTATGTGAATAGTGAAGTCTTCGTTCACACTCGCCGTGTTATGGTCGTCCACACTCGTGAGATGATAAATTCCTGCTTGAAGTTTCTCGCGACCTCCCTCTTTCTCGTAGTGACAGCTCCAACCAAATTGAAAAGTTGAAAAAGCAAAAAAAGGAGACGCAGCAGCAGAAGCAAGGGGGGAGAGAGAGAGATAGAGGGAAAGTAGAAGAAGAAGCTGTACTACGCTTCAAGGCCCATTTATTTACCCTTCTGCCATTTCCATTATTACCTCCTGCTTCTCTTTTCAACCCCCTCTGCCATAGCTTCTATCTATATATATGTGATTAAATATATTTCATACACATATACATCCCTCTAACCAGCTATACACAAATTTGCAAAGCTGCTTCAATCAAGCCCTTCTTCTTCTTCTTTCGTTATTTATACTCTGCTACTCAATTCAAGCTATTTGCCCTAGTTTTAAACTGAATGCATCCTCCTCCTTTTCATCCCCTCATTTTATCAATTAAATCCTTGGATCTCTTCTTCTCTTGAAGCTTCATAACTCCTCTCCCTCGCATTGTAGTCGTTTTTTGTTTTTCTGGTGGCCACCACTCATTCTTCATCTCACGGCATTTTGAATGCAGCTGGCATTTCCATTGAGGATTCTTCTTTGGCATCGCTTGTTTCCAATAGAGGGAAAACAAAATTGTTAGCTAGTAAAAATGCGAGTGAAAGAAATGCATCCTTTGTGCTGTATTTCCCTAGAAAGTCCCGGCATCGGGAACCAATCACCGGATGTGTCCCTTTCGAGGACCAGAAGTCTATCGGCGAGTTTCGAGGCTGCTGGATCTGACGGCAATGCCGGTGGACGGGCTCAGGGATCGGAGACTACGGTGGCCGGCATTCTCTACAAGTGGACTAATTATGGTAAAGGATGGAGATCCCGATGGTTCCTGTTGAGGAATGGCGTGCTCTCTTACGCCAAGATCCGATGGCCGGAAAACCTCAATCTCCTCACGCCGGCCGAAGACGTCAAGTTGATTGGCGAAATTTCCACCAATCGACTGGCAAGGATGGACAGCGGGAGTCACATGAGACGAAAGCACCCTAAAACAGCTTCAGGCGTAGTCCATCTCAAGGTAACATAAGCATTGAATTATTCGATTGATTGCCTTTTAAATTTGTATTCTCTCTTTCGCGGTGTCGATGGCGATCTGAGTAACAGTGACAAACGCGGGGCGATTGGGTTCCGATAATCTCAGCGGTTCGCTGTTCTGACACAATTTTCCTGTAGAGGCAACATTTTGATTTCAAACGACACTTCCATTCACTTTTTAACCACGATCATGAAAATCCTCAATCAGAATCTATTTCTACCAGAATAAGCTTCGAGGTCCGAGCGCTGATTTGGTTACCCGATGGTTTTAAGTTTCTGCCATCGTTTTCTAACACTCATTTTTTCAATGATTAAATCTCACCCTTTCTCTTGAGTTTTGTGTTTTAATTTCAAAATTGGACTTTTTTTAGTTCAATTTTACTGTTTTTTAACTGGTTGTTAAAGGCTAGTGGGTCACATCAACAGGTGGGTGAGGGTCTGATAGCCTACGTTGTAGCCCTCGGCATTAACTTGCGGTCACATCACTTCTTCAACCGTATGAGATCGATTTGAGGTCTTAAAATAGCTTTATTCTTATTTTCCACTCTCAGTGGTGCCATGACCCTGCAAGTCCAACCCAATCAACTATCCTTTTGAGACCTGGATACCTTTCTTGGGTCGTTTCGGTCGGTGTTATCCTTCATCACCCCACCGCCGCGATTATTCACAATCGCATGACTTGCGTTTCGATGCTTTCTCCTCCAGATTGTTAGTGTAACTGCATATTTCAATATGCCGGAACAGAAATGTTCGAATATTATTTGGCGTCCGTTGTAGCCGTAACAGATAGAAAACACGTAACAGTGCAATGATCAGTTTCTTTCTTTTTACCCTTTGTGCGGGTGTGTGTTTTGGTGTGGAGCGAGTATTGTTACTGTTAGGGACTATTATTGGTGGGGCGGAAGCTGAGACGAAAAGTGTGTGGAAAAGAAGGTAAATATATATTTGATGAGGTTGAGGACTTTTTGACTTTTTAGTTAATGACCACAACATATAAGTGGAGGGTGCCATCGCCAGCTATTCAGATATTTTAATCCAATTTACGTTAATTCTAATCTAATTATATATATATATATATATATATATTTTTGGGATTGGGTCCATGTTTTGTGCAGGAATAGTTAAATTAAATAAGGCATGTTTTTGGAAAAATGACGGAAAAGTGGTCTCAAAATTAGGAAATGACATATGGGTGATTTCACAAATGATAAAGTTGAGAATTCCTTATCTCGTTTTGTCATTTTCTAATCAACTTTTAGTAAAAAAACTATCTGTCATTTCCTAAGTTTGAGAATACTTTTCTGTCATTTTTCCTATATTTTTTCTAGACTAAGATGGGGCACATGTAACTTGCACCCAATTTGAGAAGTTGCACTATTTTGAACGCTGGATTTGATTAAATTGTGTCTCGTGTGATTCATACAGATTTAAGTCATATTGCAATAATTTTTTTTTGGGGAAAATGGGAAAAAATTTTAAAATTATAAAATCTCAAATAAAATATTTTCCGTAAAATAAGTTGTGAATTGTTTATCATTTATCGTCACCACTTTATCAATTCTTAGTAACAAATCTAATTTATAATTTTATAATTAAAAATTTTTTTTCCTGTCATTTTCTTTTTCTTTTTTTTACTCAAGGAGGCGTATTGCTACAGAATACAAACAGTGCATTTTTTTACCTTATACCGATATATAATTATACACACAGTTACAAATCCTGATTTTATGATTTGGTAGAGGGAAGATAAAATGTTTGCTGCCACTGTTAGAAAACCCGCACTCTACTCGCATGTAAGCGGATAATCGAAGAAGCCATAAGTTAATATTTGCTACCATTTTTAATTCAAGAGCTAATCAGCTAAATAAATAATTTACGGATAAAATTAATTATTTGTAATAAATATGTGTTAGTTTGTTTATATTACCCTTTTTTAATTATGTGTATTGTAACTGCTCTTGATTGAAATCTCTCCCTACAAGCAATTAATAGAATATTTTAGGAAAAAAATTATAAATTTTAGAATAAAATAGATTGAGGTTTTTTATTTATAATTAAAAATAAGTCTTTTATTTAACTCCTATATTTAGCACTGAGGTAGTAACTAATATAAATTGATTTTCATTCGCTTATTCTTGAAACCTCCACATTCTTGTGTTGAATCTTTTGTTTTTTTTGGTCAAACATGTGTTGAAACATGGTAGCAGTGTAAAATGCTGGTGGGGAAACGGAAACTACTTTAAACTTGGTGGGGTTCACCTCACGAAATATCAGTTCAAAAGCAATTAGGACCTTCTCACATTAGAAAAGTGATTTTTGTTCCCTAAAAAATAAAGTTTCTCTGGAGTCGATGCTTATTCTGTCCACTTTCTGAACACTATTCAGCTAGGCTCCCCATCCCGCTTCTCTTCGAATTCTTCTCCGTGTACTGACACTAATGAACATTTTTGTGTGAATTCTGAGCAGATCTCGTCATTTAGAGAGAGCAAGTCAGACGATCGCCGCTTCTATATATTTACAGCAACGAAGACTCTCCAACTCAGAACTGCTTCAAGGAGAGATAGGGTGGCATGGATACAGGCTTTAGTTTCAACTCGCAGCCTCTATCCACTTAGACCGCTCAATGATAACCTCTCTCTTGTGCCCAACAATATATCTACATCAACTGAGAGGCTTAGAAAACGCTTGCTTGAAGAGGGAACCACTGAGAACCTTGTGAAGGAGTGTGAACAAATCATGCTCTCAGAGTTCTCGGAAATACAAGGCCAACTTAAAATTCTTTTTGAAGAACGGTCCAATTTGCTCGATACTATAAGGCAGTTGGAGGTAACTCAATGCTTTCTCTACTTGCAGCAACTTCAAATATGGTTGATTTGAAAATTAATACCTCTACGTCAAATTAATTTTCCACTTGAAGAACTCCTCAACCGTTTTATATTTAGTGGAAGAGAACTTATGCTTGAATGAATTATGAATTATGCAACAGTATTACGACTTGAAGTGACTAGCGTTCTCAAATGCATTTTCTTATCGTGGGTGCCACCATGGACCAGTAGTGAGTCAGCTTGACAAGACCTTCTTTGAATATTCTTGCATAGGATACTTTAGTTCCGTTCCGGGCATCTGTGTTGTGTCATTCCTTTTTCTTATTTGCGAAAGTTTTTTCTTAGCTACAACCTTCTCTGTTTATTCTTTCTTTTAGTTATTTTTTTTGGCTCTTCAATTAGTAGTAATATGATCAACTTCTTCACTCTCCAATTATACTTATTTTTTCTCCTGTCCATAATTCTATTTTGAAATATTGATTTCGAAATTTCAGCACAGTTTCTTATCATTGACATAAGTATCGCGAACAAACAAAAACGTTGATGTATATTTGAACTTAAAAAACCAATGTGAATGTTTTCCTGGAGAGGAATCTTTTTAATGCATCTCCCATGAGTGGTCTTCAAGTAATTACATTAGAATTTTGCTCCCGCCGAATGAATGCATGTATAAGAAACATATGGCCCTAGCTTCATAAGACGAGATTAGCTAGTAACTCATGTTGGGGCAACAAGAGGTGGTATTTTAGGAACCAGGTCGAGAAGCTTATATACAGGACGCATGCCATATATTATGACATGTTGGTTTTTGTGATCATGCATTTTTTTGATGCTCTGATGATTATTTTCTACTTTGTCTTATAGGAGTCAACTTAACGGTGATGTTGGCTAATGCGTCAACTGTTCTCTCCTTATCCTCCATCAAAGTCGTCATGATTCATAATACCTTTATAACCTTCTGTCATCTTTCTTCAAGTTTATTCTTCTTTCTTGCTTGACATTTGATTATCATTTCAGTGTCCTGTTTTTCTTTGCTTGGCTTCCAAATGTGCATCTGCTGGTTTGTTTCTGTTTCACTCGCAAAACTGAATACTTTTATTGATCATGAACAGGCAGCTAATATTGAACCCGAAGCCTCTGGAATCCATGATGGTGAATATCCATTAACGAAGCATGAAATTTCCAGTCTAGGACGTGGAAAATATAGTGGTACTGGTACCACCTTTGTATTTGCTACTACAGCTTCCCTTTTTTTATTACATACTACGGCTTTCCTTTACAGATGCTGTAACTTTTACTTTTCATATCTGCGCATGTGGCTGTATAGGGATTCTTTGTTTTGTTTGAAAGCCATCATAGGTTGCTATGCTCCAGTCTTACTTGAACAAGAATAATATTGCTGTGATGGATTCTTTATGTCAACTTTCTTAAACTCTGTCCACCCGATGAACTGAGTTCCTCCACTGCCTATGTTTTGGTTTAATTAACATTGCTGGTAGATCGGGGCTCATATGCCTCTATTTGCTTGCATCTTCTAATGTTTTACAATAATATGTAATGTGATTCCTTTATGGACTTGAGGTTCTGGTTTGTTTGTCTTTTGGGCTGTGAACACAGGTTTAAAAATTCTGCAGCCAATGTCATGGATCTCTTCTCCTTCGATATTATGTTGTTCATATTCACTATTTCCATCTGTAAATTTGAAATGCTTATCTTATGATAAATATGGAAGTGCCTTGGCAGCTTGCCTTCTGTTTGTTTAAATCAAATCTGTTTTCAATATTATGTATGATCTCATCCTGTCAGTATGTACTATAATTTTTTCCAAACATTTTCTTAATGCTATAATTTTTTCAAACTTTTTTTATTGTCAGAGTGCAGTACAACTGAATCATCCGATGATATTGAGAAACAGGATATGGAGGAAGTGTCAGATGAAGATGAGATCTCATTTTATGATACGACAGAGTACTTTACAGAACCTGGTGGTGGTAGGGGGTCTAAGAGAGATAGGCTTGAAGGGAACAAACCCAGGGAATCTCTCTCGAAATGCATTGATGTGGAGAGAACCCAGCCAGAGAAAGCGGTCTATAATTCTAGGAATCCCCAGATAACAAGACGAAAAAAGCTTCCAGATCCTGTAGAGAAAGAGAAAGGTGTGAGCCTTTGGTCAATAATCAAGGACAATGTGGGCAAGGATCTCACTCGAGTTTGTCTTCCTGTGTACTTTAATGAGCCTATATCATCTCTTCAGAAATGTTGTGAGGACTTGGAGTACTCTTATCTTTTGGATCGAGCTTATGAGTATGGAAAATCAGTAAGATGCCCATCTCTCTCTATATTGTCCCATTAATTTGCCTTGCAAGAGTAAAGTTAGAAAATAGCTAGTTAAGACTTTTGTTTTTTACATATTTTTTTCCTGTTAATCTGGTGAATTATATCTTTATTTGTTCGTCTGGTTTCAGCTTGCTTCATCTTGTTGATAATGAAATATATTCATTAAATTTCAATTTGCAATAGATTTTAAAGGGTTTCTCTGTGCTGTTGACTGATTTATCCTTTTGACTGTATCAATCACAGGAGTTCAACTCATTATTCAATTCTGGGGCATAGAAATTAAAATAAATTGTATCTTAATATTATGGTATACAAGACTGTCACTTCTGCCTCGGGCGCTTATTGAAATATTTATCCAAGTAATTGCTCGAAAATGAGAATAATGTCTGGTTTATGATCCTTTTATAGAGTGGCTTTTTTCCAAGTCCAACTGATATGAGTCCAGAGGTCTTTAGGATGCAGCTTTGTGTTAATAATTTGGAAATCTGAAGTCTTCCTCTTCTGCTTTGCTTACAAGTTTTTGTGGCTAAGTGATGTAAAGATTATTTGAAGAGAAAAAGATGACATCATTATGATGTTACAGAATACGAAACTTCTTCATTGGATTTTTTTTTTTCAGGGAAACAGTCTCCTCCGGGCATTGAATGTTGCTGCATTTGCAGTTTCGGGATATGCATCATCTGAAGGTCGTCATTGTAAACCCTTTAATCCCTTGTTAGGGGAAACATTTGAAGCTGATTATCCTGAGCAAGGAATTCGGTTCTTTTCTGAGAAGGTTAGTGCCTTGTATTTAAATGATTAAAATATATGGTTGAGGGAGACGAAGGTTATAATGCAGCTGTGGTATTGCTGTGGTATTGATGTTGGAGTAACGATCATAAATGACCTTAGAGGTTGAGTTATGCTTTGTATATCCGAATTTCAACCTTGGCCTCACTAAGCAAAACTATGAAGTTTTTAGAATAGCAGAATGAAGAAGTTAGGAAATGGAAGGACTGAGCTTGTGTCCCCAATTAGAAATGCTGTTATGCCATTTATGATGATTAATCTACATAAAAAATAAAATTACTTTCTCAATATATATTTGTCTACTTACTATTGATATGCTTGTGCAACAAAATCTAATCTTGGTGTTTGCTTGTTCATGTTAATACATGTTGTAAAAGGTCAGCCACCATCCAACTCTCATTGCCTGCCACTGTGAAGGTAGAGGATGGAAGTTTTGGGGTGATAGTAACATCCGCTCGAAGTTTTGGGGAAGGTCAATTCAGCTTGATCCAGTAGGAGTTTTGACCCTAGAGTTTGATGATGGTGAAATATTTCAGTGGAGCAAGGTGTGCATTGCTGAACAACCCTGTTTCCGCATCATGCAAGTACATATTATAATCAATTGCTTTTCTTTTGGTTGCTCTCATTAGGTCACTACAACAATTTATAACCTTATCCTTGGCAAAATATACTGTGACCATCATGGGAGCATGGACATACGTGGTAACCGCCAATACTCATGTAAACTCAAATTCAAAGAACAGTCAATTCTTGACCGAAATCCCCACCAGGTAGGGGTTCTACTAATGAGTAGTAACAGTTTGTCCTTTGTCTTTGCATGCTTGAACCAGAGTGCTCTATGCATTTAACTATGTTGCGACTGATCAGGTGTTTGGATTCATTGAAGATGCTTCGGGGAAAAAGGCTGCTTCATTATTTGGCAAGTGGCATGACAGCATGTCTTATATTATTGGCGACGTGAATGTGAAGCCAAAAGATTCCAGTTCATCAGATGCTTGTCTGTTGTGGAAAAGGACTGAACCTCCCACCAACCTGACGCGGTACAATATGGCATCTTTTGCCATCACATTGAACGAGCTTACGCCAGGACTCAAGGTAGTGAGGATGTGTTAAATCAGTACTTGATGTGCATTTCCATTTTCTTGTTATGAATCTCTAATTGTTTTTTATAGCTTTGTCTGATCCCGGGTATTTGGTCACGGGTTAAAGGAGAAACTCCCACCCACGGATTCCAGGCTCAGACCGGATCAGCGGTATCTAGAAAATGGGGAATACGAGAAGTCTAACTCAGAGAAATTAAGGTTGGAAAGGAGGCAAAGAATGGTATGTTTGGCCGCTCTTGTCCATATCGTGTTTTAGTGTGACTGCATTATTGCTGACCAAGAGCCATTTTGGCCTTTTGCACCTCTAATATGGTTTGTTGCCTGTTGCTTGCCTAAATTTTTCCTTCCTTCCTTGTAGGCTTGCAGCTTAATATTATGCTGTTAAATGTTCCAATTTTTCATTTTTCGGTCACGTTTGTTTATTTTTCATTTTAAAGTGAATGCATGTTATATAAGTTGACAGTATGGATAGACTTAGGCCACACTATGGAAACGTTGTTGTTGATGTTATGGTGGGAATGGATAGATTATATTTAAGACCTGCTGCGCATCTATGAACTATTTTGCCCCCCCATCATTATCATGCTGATGATGGACTTGTTTCTTTTGTGTAGTCGAGGAAAATGCAAGAAAATGGCTGGAAACCAAGATGGTTCCGAAGAGAAGGAGAAAATGAAACATTTCGCTATGTAGGCGGGTATTGGGAAGCCAGAGAGCGAGGAATATGGGATGGGTGCCCAAATATATTTGATGAAGTTAATGAAAACTTTGCAAATCCTTTAGGTGCATCTTGATTTTAATTCAGGTAATGTTTGCATCTTCTTAAACCATATTTGGCTCTGCTCTCTGGCAACTCGCGCGCGCGCGCGCGCAGTGTCTGAGATCAGAGTTGGCTAATGACACGCTCATATTGCAGAGTTGAGATAGCGATAATATATGGAAATTAGGCAGCAGAAAGCTTTAGCTTCAAAGTTGTAGCATATGGCTATTTTGGGAGCAGTGAAAAAGCTTGGTTGGAGTGGGTGGCTTCGTAGAGTTTCATTCCAGCGACGTGAAGCGAACATCGAAAACATGAAGTGATGGGAATAACGTCTCTCCATCATTTCCTGGATTTGCCTTGAGAAGTTCAACAAAACATGAAGTGGTGGTGGACGTGTAACATTCATTTATTGGCCTGATATAGACCAGGCTTTTCCAGAATCTGTGATGGAGTCGAAATTGATTTGGCAAAAGAAAAACAGAGAGACAGAGAGAGCGAGAGAGAGATCCCAAATTGAGGCTGTTATTTGATTTTGATTAGCATATGCGCAAATAATTCAGCTAGATCAGATTGTCCATCGATGTCTAAGATTGTCATATAATAGGGCTTTTCTTTTATCTTCTAGATATGTAATTGTTGTCAAGCCAAAAAAAGAAAAAACGTAAAAGATATGTAATTATTTGGGGTATGAACTTTTCTCTCTACCTTTCTACTGAAACCTGAATCCTGATATAGTTGCTGACTTGGCCCAAGAGTCGTAGATTTGTTATAACAATATTTTTGTTAATATTCACTGAATCGTGATCAGACCGATTTCAATTAAAATGATACATTTTAAAAAATAATTTAGACAATTTTTATTTATTTTTTGATATAATAACTTAGAGACAATATTTACTAATATATTGTCATACATGCTAAATTAACATAATTTTATACATGCCCAACTTAAATACCATATATTGTTTGTTGGTAAAAAAGTACTATATATTGTCCAACACAAATCACTAAAATGTTCAGGGTTAGATGAATTGTCTAACTAATTAAATTAGTACAAGCTTCCATGATTAATCAAAACTATCAATAAAATTATAAGACACTAAAAAAAATAACTAAACGAGAAATAAAAACTCAAAATTGATTGGTTTTGAGTTATACACAATAATTCATATTAAATATGATGGGTCACTCACGCTTCACTCCACTTACTAAACTATAAATAATTGGTCGATATAAAAGGACAAATAGGATCACAATATGTTCATTAAATTATGGCTTGTGATATTTATAAAAAAAGTTAAGAAAAAATTAATCATTTAAACCCTATAGTTTGACTTGAGGGAATTCAGTCTCTTAATTTTGATTTTTTTAAAATTCATTCCTTAAACTTTTAACCTATTGCAACTCAATCTTTATAAACTTAACCATTTAAAACTAAATTACTTCCGGAGTAGAGAGTCATGTAAATAAATATTTTTTATTAGGGCTTAATATTTTTAGGAAGGTTTTCAGTAAGGTGAAGAGGAATTTTTAGATAAGAATCAATTTTTTTTAGAAGTAGAATTTTTTTTAGATCTAGAATCAATTTTGTTCTTGAAGTTTTCACCTAGGAGCAATTTTGATCCGGAAGTTTTTCAGGAGGCCATTTTGCCCGGAAGTTTCAAAAAGGGAGCAATTTTGCCCTAGCAATTATCTCAGTTAATTCTTACTATTAGTTAACCAAATATGTTGAGCTGGTAGTTCACATGTCATCCACGTCATTTTTATTAAAGTACAAATTTGTCCTAGAAGTTTTAAATCCAACTTTGAAAAAAAATAAAGTAGATGACACGTGAATTTATGGGGCAAATTTGCATTTTAACAAAAATAACTTTGTAAGTTGTGTAGGTGCCAGAAGAACTCCCAAGTCAGGTGTCCCTTTGAGGTACCTTACAACTCATGTAGCTCTCTCCATATGGGACTTCCTTGGAGCACTCATAAACTGGCTCAAAGTCTGCATAACAAAAGAGATATCAGGCCTTGTAATCGTGAGATAAGACAACCTACCAATAAGTCTTCAATACTTGGATGGGTCCTGTAACAAAGGATCCAACTGTATATAACGTTTCTTCCTTTGCATTTGCTTGTCACCACCGTTCTTGGGTTTAGGAGGTGTTCTACTAGTAGCTGTGAACTTGACACTACGATCCATATGAACCTGCAAGGGCTTTACCCCACTTAAACCCATGTCAGAAATCAACTCAAGCACATATTTCCTTTGATTAAGGAAGATACCTTTCTTAGATCTTGCAAGTTCTAATCCCAAAAAGTATCTAAGGTGTCCAAAATCTTTTATTTTAAATTGCTGGTGTAGGTGTGATTTAACAGCATTGATATGTTGCATGTTATTCCTTGCTATCACCAAATCATCTACATAAACTAATATAATGGTAACATTCACATTCTCTTGCTTTATGAATAAGGAGTAATCATATTTATTTTGCCGAAAACCCCCTTTTATTAAAGTTTCTGTGAGTTTGGCATTCCATTGACGCGAGGCTTGCTTAAGCCCATATAGTGGTTTGACTAAACTACAAACCTTGTTAGTTCAAAGTTGATCAAATCCTTATGGTATTCGCATATACACCTTTTCATGTAAATCGCCTTGAAAAAAATGCATGGAGGGAGCTGGAAATTTCCGGTTGTTAGGGGTAGAATATAGAGCCTAAGACTTCGCAAGTGTATGGGTCATATCAAGTAATAAAGAGTGAGTGAGATATCATTCCCATAAGGACTTGGTAACAACAATGCAGTTGAACAATAACTTTATACTTTTACTTAAGTTGAGTGAACACAATTTAAATCAAAGATATGAATAAAAACTAACTAAAAAAAATAAAATCATATCTAACTACGTTTTAGGCTAAGGGTGATTTTAAATCTTAAGCGGTGACTTGGATTATTATAACCTTGATTACTTTTTAGTGTCTAATTTATCCTTTTAATTACATTTAAAGTTATATTTGTTAGTTTAGGTCTTTTATTTACCTAAGAGTGTCTTTCGATCCACTAAAAGACATTCCAACTATGTTAATCCCTAATGTCTTAAGTGATTAATACTTAATTGGATTAATTTAAGAGCAAGCCTAATGAGACTATGTAAGGCCGGTAGGTATATGTCTATCCTACAAGCAAATAAAATCCAAAAACCTAATCCTACACGATTTAATTGAAGGTCTAGTCTAAATTCCCTACGTCTAGGATCCTTTAGAACACCAAAATAATTCCAATCAGATGTCTCTTGTTTCAGGATAATCAAACACACAATCAAATCAACAAATATAATATTAAAGCAATTAATGACAAAAATTATCATCCACTAATCCAAAATTAAACTAAATAATCCAAAACCAAGGTTTAGCTACATAAACTGAACATTGACATTATCAAAATAATAGCTAACTAAAGACAAAATAAAGAAGAGAAAGGAAAGGAGAAACAAAAATTCAATGTCAAATTTTCATCAGTGCTATCATTCTTCTACATCTCCAAACTTTAATTTCCCTCCACTAAAGCTTTTGCGTTGCCGTCACCAACAAAAAAATATAGAACACATATCTTTCTTGCTGTGCATAGCATATATATATATATATATATATAATTAGGTATATATTGCCTCCCTGCGTGTGTCTTTATCATAATATTTTGGTTTATTTCTTTTTTTTATCGATTATTATATAATATAGATATATTATATTGCTATTTTATCTTTACTTGAATCTTATAATATCCCCTACAAAATAAATTAGGACTTGAGTAGATTTTATATCAAAATATTCTTTTATCCTATAATTAATTAAATGATAGAAAAATATATAAAAGATAATTAAATAAGTATAAAATATTAATAAATTTAATCAAATATTTTTCAAAACCCACGCTTATTTAATTATAAAATATATACTTATCAAACTCCCTCACACTTAAACATTTGCCTGTCCTCAAGCAAAAGAAAGAAAACTTCATTATTCGAATAAGAAGAACATTGCTTATGAAATTCCTAAACAGAGAGCAATACATCACCACACTTAGATCATGCTATCAAATTTTATTTTATTTAATTTCTTATAAAAATGGATCACTAAGCTAATAGCCTTGAACAATTGCTATCATCTCTTAATGTCCCCATGATAAAAGGATTGGCAAGTAACAAGTGCAACAATAATATTAGTAAAGGAATATTAAGCTACTCAACTTCTTCAGAAAAATTCAAATACTTCACTTAACTAAGCTTTTCATTTAATTTAATAAGGATCATCAGGTAGAGAATTGATTCATTATATTTTTTTCCTTCTTTTTTTTTTCTATTTTTTTATCTTGAGCTGTTGTAGGTCCCCTTTTGACGCGACTTTGCACATGGGCGATGCAGCATCGATTACTTAGTTACTCCAACAGATATTTCAAGAGGCTTTTAGCCCAACTCATAGCTCTATTTGACTTTATCGTTTGACTCGAATGTCAACATTGGTGACGAAGTGCCCCCGGTTACTAAGTTAGATCTAGAGAAGCTACTGAAGTTGTGTTTCTTATTCTCTTTTTTTGGTCTTTTTCTTCGCTCTTTTTTTTTTTTTGCTTTTGTTTTCTACTGAGTCATTTCCTTAAATAGAAGTTTTGCTTAGCCAACAAGGGTCATGATCAAATTTCTAACAAAATTAAGTAACAAAATATTCATAAATTAATAATCTATTGGTCATATTACAAACTAACCCTATTCTCATAGTCCATTCTAGATTTATACAAAAGATCAAGGTTTAAAGGCTTAATTGAAACATTCTTTTCTATTTTAATTTTTTTTTCAATAGTATTTTTTAAAATGGGAGAAGGCTCAAATTTAAATTCAATCATGAGCAATGCAAAAATTTCAACTATGAAAATCTTAAAAAAAAAAAAAAATTTCAATTGCATAAAAGGACAAGCACAAAAAAAAAATCTCTCCTAGACTTAAATCAAACATTGTCCTCAATATTTCAAAAGTCAAAAAGGAGAAAGAAACTAGTACTCTTTTGGTTTAGATCTCTGAGTTTGATATGGAGTTCTTCATCTAGCACCTTTAGTTAGGGGTGAGCAAATCAAGACCGAAACCGAAAACCGAACCGAACTCCATTCGGTTTTTTCGGTTCGGTTAATTCGGTTTCGGTTTTTGCTTCGGGTATTTTTCCATGTAAATTCGGTGTTCAGAAAAAAATTTTGGTTATAATCGAACAACCGAAATGACATGTAATTGATGAGCTTGAATGTATGTTTTATCTATATGTCTAGTGGCCCAAGTCCAATACTTATTATCCTTTTTGAAAAAATATGTCTAGCAGCCCAAGTCCAATACCCATTATCGTTTTTTAAAAAAAATGTCCAACAACCCAAGTCCAAAACTAAGTGTTGAATGCTTTCTCGGTTAATTCGATTAACTGGTAACCGAACCAAAATATTTTAGTTAATTTAATTTGGTTATTATAGGTAGTTTGGTTTCGGTTCGGTGTTTAAAAATACCTCTTTTCGATTATTCAGTTATTTCGGTTTTCACCGAAAACCGAACTGAACACCAAATGCTCACCCCTACCTTCAGTGACGCTTTTACTTTCCTCCAACGAAACTTGAGAGAGGTGTTATTGAAAAATTTAAGGCTTAGAGGCGGCAAATAATATTGATGATGATGATGATAATGAAAAGAAAAGGATAATAATCAAAAGCAGAATTTATTATATTGGGTTGCCTCCTAACAAGAGCTAAATTTAAAGTCTTCAGCTAAACTTTTCAACACAATAATCTAATCATACATATCAAACACCATAATCACCTTGTTTTCATTCCTTTTCAAGCAACAAGGTTTCTCACACAAATAATGATAATTCAAGTTAATTACTTGTAGTTCTTCAATTATAGACAATCTTAGAATACAAGCATTCACTGAATTCAAATAAAGCACAACATGCACATCATTGCAAATAGATCTAGGAGCTTCCAGAAATTTATAACATCTAACCAAATCTACTTGACTCTCTTCAATAAGTGTCAATGAGTTAATAGGAGAGTAATGGGCAACAACTCTAGGATCTCTCCATTACAAGGTAATTAAACCCGAACCGGTCAGTGAATCGGTCGGGGTACTAGGTCAAGGGTCAGTGGGTTAGACCGGAGTCAAACCGGAGCTCAATCGATGAGAAATGGAACATTTTAGGCTTATAGTATGAAATTCTAAAGGAAAAATTAATTTTTTTAAAAAAAAATTTGACCCAAACAGGACCGGTTTAGAGGCCGGGTCACTAGTTTCATGTTTGGTTCGACAGGTCCGGGTCAGATAACCCTGCTTCATTATTCTCAACATCAAAATCACATAGATTAGGCTCCACAGTTGGAACTTCAATTGTACATCGACTATTCTCTCCTACATTAACTTTGGGCTCACACTCACCATTGTATTTCATATTATCAAAAGTCTCATTTAAATCCACTCCCTCAACTTCTTCACAATAATTTTCATTAGATATCCAATGGGAAATGTAATTACAGGAGTTTTGTTGTTTTATTTCTTCAATTTCTTTTTGCATTTGACTCACATGAGCTTCAATATTTTGGATACTTGAATCAATACTAATTCAAATTTCTTTTGTTCATGAAGGGAATTCTTAACTAATCTTTCTAAGTAAGATTCTTCAAATTCCTCATGGGTGTGTCCCTCAACATATGGATAAGAGTGAAAAGATGGGGTTGTCTCATTAGAACAATACTTGATATATGGATCCAAAGACTCTTGATGCTCTAAACTTCCACTACGATAAAAGAAATGATCAAAACAAGTTTGCTTTCTAGTGAATTTATCTCTCCTATAATGACTAATTGTGCTATGTGGACAATACTCATATAAATGACTCTCTCCACAATAAACACAAGAAAGAAAATTATAAGGAGAAAAATCAACATTTTCATTCCAACTAGCATTTATATTTGCTTGCCTCATTTCATCCACATGCATTTCTAGTAAGGAACAAAGATTTGACAATCTATCAACAAATGAATGCTCAAATAAATGTTGTGAATAGTCCATTTTTAATTTTTTTAAAGAAAAATGAACAAAAAATAAGGAAAAAAAAGGAATTCACAAAACTCAAGCTTAAACTACTAATGCTCAATCAATTCCAACCAAGACAATTGTGGCACACAAGTCCCCGGCAACAACACCAAAAACTTGATAGGGGCAAAATTTTGAGCCTAAGACTCCACAAGTGCATGGTCTGTACCAAGTAATAAAGAGTGAGTAAGATATCATTCCTACAAGGACTTGATACTAATAATGCAGTTGAACAATGACTTTACACTTTTACTTAAGTTGAGTGAACACAATTTAAATCAAGATATGAATAAAAACTAACTAAAAAAAAAAGAAAATCAAATCTAACTACTTTTTAGGCTAAAGGTGATTCTAAATCTTAAGCGGTGACTTGGATTATTATAGCCTTGATTACTTCTTAGTGTCTAATTTATCCACTTAATTGCATTTAAAGTTATATTTGCTAGTTTAGGTCTCTTATTTATCTAAGAGTGTTTTTTGATCCACTAAAAGGCATTCCAACTATCTTAATCCCTAGTATCTTAAGCGATTAATACTTAATTGGATTAATTTATGTGCAAGCCTAATGAGATTATGTAGGGCCAGTAGGTATATGTTTATCCTATAAGCAAATTAAATCCAAAAATCTAATCCTACACGACTCAATTGAAGGTATAGTCTAAGTTTCCTAGTCTAGGATCCTTTAAAACACCAAAATAATTTCAATAAGATATCTCTTATTTTAGCATAATCAAACACACAATCAAATCAACAAATATAATGTTAAAGCAATTAACGACAAAAATTATCATCTACTAATCCATAATTAAACTAAATAATCCAAAACCAAGGGGTTTAGCTACATAAACTAAACATTGTCATGACCAAAATAATAGCTAACAAAAGACAAAATAAAGAAGAGAAAGGAAAGGAGAAACAAAAACACAATGCCGAATTTTCATCCGTGCTGTCGTTCTTCTGCATCTCCAAACTTTAATCTCCCTCCACTAAAGCTCTTGCGTTGCTGTCACCAACCACGAAAAATATAATACATATCCCTCTTGCTATGCATAGCATATATATAGGTATATATTGCCTCCCTGCGTACGTCTCTATCACAATATCTTGGTTTATATCTTTTTTTATCAATTATCATATAATATAGATATATTATATTGATATTTTGTTCTCACTTGAATCTTATAATATGCCCTGCAAAATAAGTTAGGATATAAGTAGATTTTATATTAAAATATTCTTTTATCCTATAATTAATTAAATGATATAAGAATATATAAAAGATAATTAAATAAGTATAAAATATCAATAAATTTAATTAAATATATCTCAGAATCCACGCTTATTTAATTATAAAATTTGTACTTATCACCCATGTAAGGACAACGAACTGGAAAAGGAAAGACAAGTTGGACGGGGAAGAAGAAGAGCCGCCGTATCTTCACCAAGAACTACCAACAGTGATATAATCAGACAGACCTTAGGACTAAAATTTTTTGGCCAAGGTCGTCAAAGAATTGAAAACCACGAAACAAGATCAAGCTTCAATGAGGGGATACGCGATCCTGTGCTAGCGAGACTAGACTATCACAGTGTGTTGATTCCCCTGATCGGACGAACAAGATTTCACTTCCTGGAAAGACCAAAACAACGACGTCATTGCAATTAAGAGTTGGATCTGAGCAAAATCAAAGACAATTAGGCCTCAATGAAAGAACCTACAGGCTCAAAGGATTAACTTGCTCTAATACTATGTAAGAGTTCAGAATATGGACTAGTTGAACATGAAAGGCAGGATTGGTTTATTATTCACTCAAGCTAACATATTTATAGTATAATAGAACCTTCCTGGGCCCATACAAACACAATAGTATAGTACAAAAAACCAGACCAGACTGGCTTGTTCAACCGGAAAACCAGTGAATCGGTCTGGTTTGGTGGCAAAATCGGGGGATGAGTGACTTGGTATGACCAGACTAAACCGACATGAACCGGAAAAATTGCTGGATTAGGCGATTTAAACGGTTTTTCACTTTTTTCCCCATCAACAACAACAAGCCCATAGATCGAAACAACTAAACGAGAAGAGAAGTCTAAATCATCTATGGATCTTGTTGGAAAAATGTAAAAAAAAAAAGGAAAAAGAAACAAGCCACCAGAAAAATGACAAAAAAGGTGGAGAAGAAGATGAAGAGTGTTTTGATAAAGTAGGGAGAATAAACAAGAGACCTGAAGGTCTTGTAAGTAGATCTCAAAAGATTCAAGAAGGTCGTGAGTTGGAAGAAAGAGAGGTTGGGCGATGGCAACGATAGTGTAGTTGTCGGAGTTCTTGGGTCTGAGTCATATGCAATGATTCCTTCCTAAACACCGGTGAGATGCATAGTTGGGAGATTTTTAAAAATATAGTGCTCAGCCTCAGCTTATTAACATTAACATCATCTCTCCCAAACCACGTAAAACGTGTGCAAGCAAAGAGAGGAAAGAGAGAATTGTCTTATCATGAGTCAGATGTGTGTTGATTGTTGAGAGAGAAGAGGCAATCACTTGGGAGAGAGAAGAAAGGGGAATAGAAAAAAGGAAAAAAAATAGAGAAAATTCATTAGGCAGCCAATAAGAGGGGGGAAAATAAGGAAGAAAGGGAAAGGAAAAAAACAAAGTTAGGAAAAAATTTTATGGGCATAAATACTTTGTAAAATAAGGGATATTAAAAAAATCTTATCTTGTATAATTAAAGTATGAATATTTTTATTCATCTTAATTAAATTATATTATTTTAATTAAATTATAATATTTTAATATGTCCGGTCCAACCTCCGATTAGACCCCGATTGCCTTATTGACCCTTAAACCTGTTTCACAACCGGTTAGTTGCCCAGTCCGATTTTTTTGTTCCTTACACAGTAGAAATCAAGCCCAATATAGAACAACAGACAGACCCAACTAATGATACTCCTAAAATACCTAACATATTCCTAACATGAAGATATACCAAATATGAGTTTCATTTTCAGCTTTTATCTCCTAGCTCATTCGCTGCATATCTATCTACTATCTCCCTATACGGATCTTCTTCATTCACTAGGGGTGTTCGGGATCGGGATCGGGATCGGGAAATGCCATTCCCGATCCCGATCCCGAGAAGGGTTCGGGAATGATTTTCATTCCCGATCCCGAAAATCGGGAAATTTCGGGATCGGGATCGGGAAATTCCCGATCCCGGATTTGCTTTTTTTTTAAAAAAAATCTTTATATTAAATTTTTTGTTGTGTTTCCTTTAGTCTAGTATAAATATATAATTTGTTTAATATTATATTGTATCAAATAAGTCTAATATAAATATATAATTAGTCCAATACATGCTTAAAGTTGTTGATTCAGCTGCAAAAAGAATAAAAACAAGAACAAAAAATTAGAACCATTTAATAAATAATAAATGAAATTAACTAAATAAACTAAAAGAATAGATATTATCTTAAAGATGTTAGGGATTTTCACATTTTATTTTACATTTAGTCTTATTTTCTTAAATATTTTTAAAAAATATATATTTATATAGATATATTTTCGGGATCGGGAAAAAGTCGGGATCGGGAAATCCCATTCTCGATCCCGAATTTTTCCCGATCCCGAAATTACATTCCCGATCCCGAAATTTTCGGAACGGGAAAATCCCGTCCCGATTTACTCTGGATCGGGACGGGAAGGTCGGGACGGGAAATTGATGAACACCCGTATCATTCACTACCGTGGCTTGTGAGTGTGGGGAAGAAAAACAATACTCCTTCGATCCTAAATATAAGCTTTATTTATTTAATTTGATTGAACTAGTCAAGTTAGTTAATATGTCATATTTTTTTAAAACAACCAAATCATTTTTTTAATTCCCTTTATCTCTCTCTCTCTCACACTACAAAAAAATGATAATTCATAGTGGTTAAAGCAAACCGCTACAAATATCGGATTTGTACCGGTTTTAAGCAAAACTACTACAAATTTGCAACAATATGCCTCATGCCAAGTGGCGCGCGGGTTAGAGAACGCGTTTTGTAGTGGTTTACAAGGCATAACCGCTATAAATGTTGGCGCCAAATTTGTCACGGTTATTTTATAGCGGTTAGTTCATATTAACCGCTACAAGCTGGCGCCACAAGGCACGACTATTGTGGCGGTTATTTTATAGTAGCTTTTATGATAGTAACAGCTATGGAATGTAAAGGGTCGCCTCTTTGTAGCGGTTACAGAGAACCACTACAAAGTTTAACGCATATTTGTACAACGTATAACCGTTACATAATGTAAAGTGTCTGCTCGTTTGTAGCGGTTATTGATAACCGCTACAAAGTTTTATGTTAATCGAGGTAGGGTTTATGGGTTTGTAGCAGTTAAGGTAGTGGTTTCTTTGAAAACTGCTACAAAATCGAGTGTTATAAAAGCGCCTTAACCCCTTATTTACACACTTTTGCCAATTTGAATTCTCACGCACCCTCTAAGATTTTCCTTAAGATTTGAGGTTCTGCTCAAGCATTTTATAGAGTTTACCACTTAAGGTTAGTAAAGTTAAGCCCTTTATTTTGTTTTTTTGCCTATTATTCTATAACTTTCATATAAATGTTGCTAATTTTTATTTTTTTTGTAGTTATATATTATGACTTCTGAGAGAGACAAGGGGAAGGGGAAGGAGGTTGAGCTTCCCCCTAGACCTTATATGCGGGGGAGCAGTAGGAAGGGTACTGGGAGAGACGATAGAGGGCAGCGCGGAGGTAGGCACCTCCCTGCCATTAAAGGAGGAGACCGTGCCACAACAGATGGCCCCACAGCAGCCACTACAGACGCCCCTCCAACATACGCCTCTACAACAAACGGCCCCACAAGAGGCTACCCCACCAAAGCTGCCTATTTAGCCTAAGGGGGGGTGACCTCAGTATCAGTGATTACAACAAAAATAAGGAATTTGACTTCCAGGTTCCTATCAATGACATGGAGCTGTTCCTAGATGAGGCGGAGGCCCAGGAACAGAATAACCCACAACAGTTCATAGAGAATTCCCAAATTAGTTTGTGCATAGAATATTAAATAACCACAACCCACACTCATCAGATTTTAGAGCTCTCGCAATCGGCCTTATTGACCTTGAAAAAATGTTTACAACATATAATGTCAATGGTTTCAAGTTTTTCATGGTTTTATAAGGTAAAGGATTGCAAACTCAAGATTTGGGTGTTTATGGCACCTTTGGGACAAGGGTATATGCGAGCAGCAGTGACAATAACATGCAGTTCAGAGGCGTCCCTTACTATGGAAAGCTTCTTGATGTCGTCGAACTAACTTACCAAGGCCGTTTCACTGTTACGCTATTCAAGTGTTTATAGGCAAATACGACAACTTCACGAGAATGCACAACTGATGATTTAGGCATCACATCAGTAAGTTTCTCCTGCCAATTCACACTAGTCAATCTGAAGATGGTGAACCATATATTCTTGCCTCAAATGCAAACCATGTTTATTATGTTGAGGACGAGAGGTACAGGGATTGGAACATGGTGGTTCACTTAAAGCTTCGAGACCTTTACAACATGGGTGATGGTGATAACATCGCCTATGAGAGTGAGTCATTCCATCCCGCCAATTTCGAAAACTTCTTCCTTGAAGGCGATGACAATTTACCTATAGTTCGGTGTCTTTTTATAAGTAATTTAGATTTAATTTTTGTATAAAATAATACTCCACTAACATTTTCTCCACACAATTTTTGTAGGGATGGCGACAAAGAATGACACAAATTATGCTTTTGTTCTTGTAAACCTTAATTTATATATATATATATATATTTTTAAAAAAAAAATTTAGACCAATATTTGTAGCTGTAACACAACTGCTACAAAATCAAATAAAACCGCTACAAATGTGAAGTCGCTACAAAGAATGTCACATAAATCGCTACAAATATCAACCGCTATAAACTTGTCACATTAACCGCTACAAGTCCTACTCAGATCCCTATAAATATCCCCACCATACCTCATTTCAAATACTCTCTCATTTCTTTCAACCCTTCTTCTTTCTCATTTTCTCCCGTATGGAAATTTTTTTTAAAAGCCAAAGAGCTGAGCAAAGTGATCAAATATGGCAATTTTTTTTTAATTCTTTGATTTTAACATTTTTTCCCTCTCATAATATTTATACTAATTTTTTTGGTCCAAAAATTGAAGGACTTTTTCTCAACATTTTTAATATTCCTTCCATAATGATCAACATATAGTAGACAACATAATAATTCCTTATTACCTACACATTCTCAATAATATTACCTCTATAAAGTTTATACATATCTAACTTAATTTAACCATTCTTTTTAAATAATAACAACTGTCGATTAAGTTACTTAAATAATAAACTATTCAACACAATATTATAACAATGGACTCATATGATTGTGTGTCTATATATATATATATATATATATATATATTTTTTTTTTAATTTTTCAAAATTTGTAGTGGTTTTAGAACCGGTATAAATTTAAGCGTAAAATGGGATTAAATTTTTAGCGCTACTTTAGAAATTTCATATTATATTAATAGTGGTTTGATAACCGCTACAAAGGTGTAGCCATAGGCACCAATATTTTAAAATTCTTATTTGAATTTAGTAGCGGTTTTCCAACAGCCACAAAATTGGAGCCAAATTTTCATTCTTCATTTCTCATAACGTGAAATTGTGACGCCAACATTTGTAGTGGTTTTATAACCGCTACAATCATCACAGATAATATGTTATCAACATACGCATTTTGTAGCGGTTGGAATGAACTACTACAAATGCAGTAGTGGTTGTATTACATGAGTAACGATTCTATTAAACTGCTACAAATCTGTTTGCAAAAGTGGATTTTGTAGCGGTTTTTGAAACCGCTACTAAACCATACTTTTTTTGTACTGTCTTGATTATTGCTAAGAGAGCATTAATAACGTAACTTTGAAAAATATTGACAAATATGATATGAGTCTTACATTTAGTATCAATATTAATCCCTAATTAGGTCCTATATTACGGACCGGATTAGTACTGACTTTGATTTCTAGAAAGGTATGTTTTATTGGGAAAAAAGGTTATCTTACAAATTTTATAAATACTCGGTCTTTTCTATTCCATCTAATTTTAGAAGTTATCAAATGGAATCTTTTGAGAAATATATACAATAAGTGAAGTATTGATAGAAAACAATAAAAATAATAATGTATAATTCATATAATTGATTACTTGTAATGTGATATAATTTTGTTTTTGTTGTCATTGTTAAACATACATAAAAAGAATATCGGCCAAGGATAAAGAAAAGATGTCATCAACGACCCATGTCTATCATCGTCTGGCTCTTGTGGCGCTTTAAATTATTTGAAAGAAGTGGATAAATTTATAAATTTTTTGATAAGATGTTATTTTGACATGTGCATATGTGCCTAAATAATACCATATCTTATTCTTAATATAAGATTTCGTTTATAATGTAATAGATTAAGATCTTATATTAAATACTGACAATAGTACTTTTTTATCCATTTATCTAAAGGGACGAGTAAATAAAACAAAATATCTAAAGAGTGAGGTTAATGGATAAAAGAAAGCCATATAATTCATATGACCAATTACACTTAATGAGATAAGATTTATTATTGTTGTACATTATCGTTGAACATGGAAAGAATGCCCACTAGTGCTAGGGGGGTCATCACTGATCCATGCCCTCATTCCCATTTCTAATATCCCCAAATTGCTTTGATCTAATTTTCATCATATAAACATACAAACCCTATTCCTTCCCATCAAATCCCTAATTCTAAACGTGTCACACAGCTTCTTGTTGCTCCAATTCTATGCCATCCAGAGCCAGCCTCTTGTCCTTGTACACGTACCACTTGGCACAAAACAGATACACACCAAAATTGAGAGCACTGATAATGGCCAAAAGCCAGTAAAAGTTATAGAGGTTGCCCTGGTTTAGATTATCAGCTAGCCATGGCTTCCCTTTCCCCGTCACCTTGTGCACGATCGTCACCAACAGTGAGCTCACAAAGAACCCTAACGACAGTGTGCTCAAAAACAGCCCCGTGCTCATGGTCTTCATTCCCTTGGGACATTCTCTTAGGAAGAAATCTAGCTGTCCTATGTACGTAAATGCCTCCCCTGCCCCAACAAAGAAAAACTGTGGTATTAACCAGAACACACTCAGAGGAATCTCCGCCTTGGGTTTGTCCGTCAAATCATGGGACTTTGCAACTCTAAGACGCTTTATTTCAGTGAGTGCTGCTACTGCCATGGCACATGCTGAGAAAACAAGTCCCACCCCTATGCGTTGCAGAGGGGTCACTCCTTGTGGGTTCTTGAGCAGCTTTCTTGCGACAGGGACAATGATTCGGTCGTAGACGGGGACCGTGAGAAGAATACTTCCAACAAAGAAGACGGTTAGGGAAGCCGGCGGGATTCGGAATGATTTTCCGATGTGGCGGTCCATGGTGGTTGCTTGGGACACACAGAAAGTGGTCATTTGGGCATACACTGTCCAAAATATGATGGTTGTGGCCCAAATAGGTAGCATCCTTAGGATCTGTTTCACTTCCTCAACATCTGTGAGGGTGGATAGATACCACTTCCTCTCTTGTATGCTTGCTCCTGTTGTTTCATGGTCTATGATGGCGGCCCTGTCCAAGAACCTGCACGCCATAATATATGTCCAATTACCACTTGGCAAAGCACAATTTTTTCTTTTTTAATTTGATCAAAAGTTTCCCCTCTCAAGACTTGGATAAATGGTTTTCACCTTTCTTGATAATTGCACCTCCCGGGATTCAAACTTATGTTCTTCTTTTTATGAGGATGAGATTGCTTACCATATGAATCAACAGCATGTTAATTAAAACACAATTTTTATTAACATAAAGAGATTGTTTAATTTAACCATGAAAATTTTCCCGTTTAGTGTAGCATAGCACAATAATGTTAAACTTTTGTGGATAATGTGAGTTAAATTAGCTTGAGTCAAGTATAGTCATATAGTATGAAGATGATAAATAGACAGTCACTAAAATCAAAACCCACAAATATAGAGTAAAAATGTAAAAGATTTATAGCAGGTCGCGTTTACTTTTAAAATTATGTGAAATACACAAGAAGATTCTAATCATATGACATAGGGACACTCACGCACATGTTCATTTTCCTTCATATATATTGATCTTAATTCCCACAAACTAAGGTCTTTTCCTTGCTTTGTCCTTATTATTCTGAATATAATGGAATCTGCAACTGAGCGTACGAAGACCAACAAACCCGGGGACCAGCAAGATAATGGGCACATGCATGCGGAGATATATATGATTCTTAATTCAATTAAAAATAAAATAATAAATAGAGTGCTGTGAAGGTAGGGCCAGCAGTATAAGATATGAAAGGCCTATTTGATCAAAAGCCAGGTAATTAAACCCGGACAGGACTGGTTGGTTCGGCTTAAAAACCGACGAACTAGTCGGTAAACCCAGACCCGATTCTTTTTTTTTTTAATTGATTTTTTTCCTTTAGAATTTTATATTAATAATTCTGAAAGCTTCATTTTCTCATCAGTTTGACCCACTAACCTTTAAATCAATATCTTAACCGATTCAGTAACTGGTCCGAATTTAATAACCTTGATCACAAGAGACAATATGGCGGTAAGCCCCTAAAGTGAATGAGAACATGAACATGACAACCAACGACAACTTTCCAGAACCGACCTTGTGCCTACCAGGCCAATAATGAAGCATCTCTGGTTTCCCATGTAAAATTGCCTTATGCTTCCCATAATCATTTAATTGGGGCCCCCATTCTCTCATTCATATAACCTTCACTTCAGTGGGCCACTCTTCTTCTAATTACTCACTTAGAACTTAGTATTCCTGCCTCTCTCAATAGAAATAAAACCCATACACAAATCTCCCTCGCCACATTCTTCTCGGTCTTGGGTCAAAAATATGTTATGTTATCCTTTTCTATAATCACTTTATTTTTTTCTCGACTTTCTTTTTCATTTCATTGTTGCTTTACAATAATTTTAAGGTATCTTGCCGCTCCACGGCTCCAGAATGTTACAAGGGATCCAAAAGCTCCATGTCCTGGTTTATTGGTTTCTTTCCGCTTTAACCTTTTTACCATTTCGGTTCAATAGAAATTATTGATTAACCACTCCTCAGTGGAAAAGCACCAAACCTTGCTTTTCTTTCCCACAACCAAAAGGTAAAAAGTAAAGACCTTTTCTAAAATGAGGAGATAAAAATAGGGCCATAGCTCAAAGTTTTCTCGCCTGTCAAAGTGGGACACTGGGACCATAGGATTGACTTTTATGGGAAAAAAAATTTGGGAGAATATGGTTTATTTCTCAAACGAGTAAAATAATGTATTGATAAGTTTTATATAACTTGAGAGTGATATTTTTTTATTTGTTAATGGCAATTCTTTACTTATCAATAAGAATTTTTTTAATATTATTTTTTATGGTTGAGACCTTAATAATATTTTTTCTAAAAATAAAAGCAAAAAGTAAAAATCAGTCTTAATGATATGAATTATTCTTCCAGTCTTAAATGTATTAACTAGTTTGTGGTGAATTTTGATGCTAAACATAAAATCTTTTTATATTTTATCTTTTATATTTATTATTTTTGAGCTAATTTATATAATTTATAAATTGATATATAATCTAATGTTACACAAAAGTATTTAAAAAAAATCATGTTACATATATTATTATTAAATAATTTATTTAACTTCTTTAATCCCCATACTTTACTAGATCAAGGCATTGAAATCTGAAGACCATGACATAATTATAACGCCCAATTTCTTTGGGTGAAAAAAAGGAAACAAAAAAATAGATAAAGTAAATAGGTTTTATACTAACAGTATTAAAATATAATACTTCCTCATGCCCACAATATAGGGCAACGTAGTATATTTCTTAGAGAATAACTTGGTTCAAAATAAAAATCACTAATAAAATAATTAATGTTCATTTTTTTAGTTTTGTTCATATAATTAATAATCATTTTTAAGTTTACCCATTTATTAAATTTTCAAACACATTTTTTTATAAAAGTAAAAGCGAAAATTTTTTCAAATGTATAATATACTTGATGAGTTAATTACCACTCTTTAATTTATTCTCCTAAATTAGTTAAAGTGCAGGTATATTTTGCACAGGAGGGAGTAAACTTTATATAGGCTGCAGGGAGTACGCAATATAAGCCGACAATAAAGATAAGGTTTGTGTTTGGATTAATTTTTTTTAATAGTTTTTATGATTTACGAAGTAAGTTTGTGAAAGGAGTTTTTTCTCAGTTACGCAAACTATGATTTGGAGGTTTGCCAAACATATACAAGTTCAGGTGTTGACAAAAAATTACTTGGTCTGATTTAGAATCTACATGTGATTTTATTCTTTTGTTGAGTGACGCGAGAAGATGCAAGCATAATCTTTTAACAGATCGTAATCGTAAATGATGAAGATGATGTTCAATAATTTCTGCAGAGAGAGAGAGAGAGAGAGAGAGAGAAATGTTACCGGAACTGCTTGCTGTGAGGCAAAGCCTGCTTCTTCTTCCTGGCGGCTTCATCGGCGATATCGTCCAATTTGAAGAGCGAAGACGAATCGGAGGGTAGTTGCAAGTGCCTCTTCCTCCAAGCAACGACGAAAACCACCGCAATCTGAGTCAAAGGGCTACCCACGAGTTTCTTGAACCGGTAACGCCTCGTCCCCGACAAGAACACGACAAGAGCTAGCACAATGGCCGAGGCACAAATGCCATAACCCCAATCTCTGCCCAGGTTGTCTTCAATGTACACCAGAATTGTCACAGCCGCCAGAGATCCTATGCTGATGAAGAAGAAGAACCAATTGAAGAATTTGGTCATCTGGGCTTTCTCTGTTTGGTCCGTCTCATCAAACTGATCCGACCCAAACCCGGAAACACTAGACTTCAGGCCTCCGGTGCCGAGGGCGGTGACATAGAGCGCTAAATACAGAACCATCAGCTGCATGTTGTTAGCAGGAACGCATGGTGTTTTTGTGCATTTGGGAGGGTGTAGGCTCGGAATTATTGTAGATATCGTCAGGATTGTAACCCCCTTCCATTACAAAGACAAATAAATATAAATATATTTAAATACTTTAAAATAATTTAATTAACTTATTTAATTTCTTGTTTGCGGATATATAGAGCTGAGCTGAGATGCAAATGAAGAATAGGTGAAGTATGATTAGAGTCAGAGTGTCTTACTGTTGCTTGAACTGTAGCAAAGATGGCGATGGTGAGGTATCTGTGAAAGAAAGAGTTGAATTTTAAAAAATGGAAAAGCTAGGTCGGGGTGTTGGAAATAGGCAGTAAGAAAATGAGAAAAAAGGGGTTGAAAGCAATGTATTACCTGCCGAGGAAAGTATCGGCGACGAAACCACCGAGCAAGCAGAGCATGAAGGAAGTGCCCATGAAGTTGGTGACAATGTTGGCGGAGGTAGCATTACCCAAATGCATGGTGGCCGTCAAATAAGTGACCAAATTAACAGCGATCCCGAGTGTTGTCAACCTCTCACAAGCTTCTCCACCTGAGAGAGGGAGAGAGAGATTAGATAATTTGAATAATAGAAGCACACAAAACAATGGAGAAAGGGGGGAGGATGGTGAGCAAGGTAAAGACCTAAAATAATGGCGGCGGAGGTCCAACGGCCGGTGGAGGACCTGAGAGCGGGACGACCCTTGTAGTCCCAGGCATCAGAGACAGGTTTCTGAGTTCCCATTTTTATTATAGATGAGGTTTAATTTGTTAGAGATGAAACAAACAAAGTAAAGGAGGCAAGTGTGAGCGCTACTCACATTGCAGCTTGTCAGGGCTCTTTATATATAGGCTTGGGAGTAGGATGACCGAATTCAGTCATGATCAATATAAAACATATTTATCGAATTTAATTTGATTAGGTTGAGAAAATTTATTAAATTAGTTAATTTAATATATATTTTTTAAAACACTTTAATCATTTTCCTCAATTCTCTTTTTCTTTCTCCTTCTAGATTATTGTGGTGGGATAATCAATGAGTAGAGTTGGGGATGTGGGCTGGTCCACAACAACCTACGGGCCTGTGTGGCCTGCACTTTTGCTGGCAAAGAAACTCCCAATCCTAATTTTGTCCATGTAAAAAAAAAATTCTAATTCTGTCCAAATCCGCAGCCTAACAGGTTGAGCCTGTTTTACCAACTCTATCAATATGGGTAAATTAGAAAAATATTGACAAGTATGAAAAATATATCTTATATTTAAGATCAAATTCAACTCTATAAATATGTCTTACTACCTTTGGTATAGTCCTAAATATAAAACCCAGTTAACTTTTTTGAAAAGACTTAGGAAGCTTGAAATACTCCCTTTAGTCTTCGGGGTTATCAATAATAAAACCAAATTAATGTAATATAGTGCACAACTCGGATTGTTTCACTTTGAGGAGCCGATTATGAAACTAATTCTTAGTAAGCTAAGTAATTATAATGTAAAATTGACAAGGGTTAAACATAATTAATTGGTTTTCAAAATTATAAATTGAATGCAATTAAATTATATATTTTTGGGATTTTCAAATAAGGAGGAATGGAAATGGGTTAGAAATGCAAGTAATAAAGATGCTCTATGAAATGATTTTCAATGACTATCGTTACTCAATTAAAATATTTGAAGAGTTAATATACTAAGCTTCTAATATTCCAAACCTCATTAACCAAAGAGTCTAACATCACAAAAGATGGACCTTTACTCTTGAAATACTATTAAACCCTCTTAGTGTAATGAGTTTCTCTAAGTTTTCTAATATACCAAACCTTAATTACCATTGAGTCTAATGTTTAAACTCATGAACCCAATAATTTAAGCATTATTAAAACCCTTTAAAGAGTGACTATGGAATAAGTAATGCATTTATGTTTAACTATAATTCTAATTCAATCAAACTATCTAACAATACCATGTTAAATAGATAGAAAGCAATAGAATCATAGATAAACATATATATAATTATATATATTGGATGAGTACAAATACTTATTATAAATTCCAAATCACAAGAACTCAATTCATAGAATAATTCATAACTAAAATCATAATTTTATTCCATAAATGAATTCCAAAACCTAATAAATCATGATAAACTCCCTCTTAAAACACGTGTACTCAAACAACCACAAATTCATCTCCTAAAGCCAAGCAAATCAGTCACCCATAGTCATGGATTCAAGAAAAATAATCATTCTCGGACTCAGACATCCAGCCATATGAAACACTAATTAAATAAATCAATTATCATTAACTCAAGAAAGGTTAGTGGCGGAATTTGAACCAAAACAGAACAGAGGAAACCGGTTGCAATGAATTCAGAAGTAAAGGAAAATGCTGGCAGTGATGGACGGCGGTAATGGGAAGGTGGACGAAATGGAGAGGAAGGTGATGAGGGGTGGGGATTGATGATTGGTGAATGAAACTTGCCGCCACTCCCCCTGCAAATCCCAACTCTCAGCTCTGCAATTTCCTTCTCCAAATCGGACAATGAAGGTGACGGTGGGGAAGGTGAGAGCTTAAGGAGGATGGCCCCAGCTCAATCTCTCTCTGCTCTCAGCTCTCCGCCTCTCACCGCTCTCAGCTCCTCGGGTTCTCTCCCAGCTCACCACTCGCGACCCTGATCTCTGTCTTCCACTCAAGTCGACGGCCTATGGTGTTGGAGAAAGAAGCTCGCCGGCGGTCTATGGTGGTGGAGACGCCGCCGGCGAGAGAGAGGAAGAAAAAGATGATGAAGATCAAAGGAGGAAGGTCTGGATGTTGTGTGTGCGTTGCGGCTGTTATGCGTTCTGTTCTCTATATTAATTCTGTCAGCTTCCAACTCCTTTTAGCTCTCTAGTTCCTTTCGTCGGACCTAAAGAGTGCTGCCAAAAACGATGTGGTTTAAACTAGACTAAATTGTCATTTTCCAGAAGGGACCAAACTGACATTTCTGAAATTCAAACCCCAAATTACCATTTTCAGATTTAATCCAAATTTTTAAGTTTTTTCAAGTGAAAACAATTTAACCAACATCAAATATTCTCAGAAAAGTCAATGGTTAAAGAGTAATTTAAATTATTTTGATAATTTTAGCCTTTTTAATCCCAATTTAATATATTTGCTCTTAATCTCAATTTATCACATTAAAGGTATTTTAGATCAATTATTATGACAAAATCCTTAAATAAAAATATGAAAATATATGATAAAATAAGGATTTTTCAAAGATAATTAAATTAATTAAAATATTTATACTTATCATTTTTTCTCTAAGCTAATTTGTCTGATTTATAAATTGATATATATAATTTAATTATACACAACATATGATAAGATTAAGTAACTTATTTAACTTATTTAATTTCACAAAAAAAAATCAACTAGATCTTATATTTAGAAGCAATGGTAGTATACAAAGGGAGTAGATTGCAATGATGAAAATTCAATCATTCATCCAAATTAGATTTGAATACTCTACATGATGATTAGTTCTTGATGCTTATAGTTGCTATCAGCACCAAAACTGGGTCCCTAAGATGACGCTTTTTCACTCCTCCAATTATTATCTTCATTTTAATCAAATTTCCCTATTTTTACCCGCCACTGAGCTCTTACCGTTGATTGGTTATGTTGTTATTATCAGCAGTTGTAGCTACACTCCAATTTCATTCCCAAATATACTATGATTTGAAGCAACTTCTCTATTGGATATTTGGATTGGATTGCGCTTTAAAAACGGTGGTTAGGGGTAGGTCAAATAATGATTAATGATTATATCAGTCTGAATATGATCCATTGATTTTCTACGTCTCTATATGGTCCTCTTTTTTTTTTTTGGCCCGTTTTTGTCAACGTCTCTATATCGTCCGGAATCTATTGAGTAGTGTCCCTTTTCTCCTGAATCTAGTAAGTTACAATGAAGTGTATGCGCTGGGATTATTTACTTTGATTAATGAAGTGAGAGCGAATGAACATGTATGTATTGATAGGAATTAATGAACAAATTAAGTGTTATATCTGCCTCAACCAGCTTCTAATAACTTGAGGCATGGCGTTGTGCCTATAATTTACAATGGCTCTTTGATTGTTATTTAAAGTGGTACAGTACAGACAGCTACAGAGACGGTTCAAGTTCAAGTTTCATCATTATCGGAGACAATAACTTGTTCATTTCAACAAATAAAAGCCACATTTATTACTACCAGCTCTGGCCATTTAATTAGACTATAAACGAGATCTCATATTAAAAATCAGAGGTAGTACATGACATCGCATGTCTAATCAAACAAGATTTCAGCCACTAATTATTCAGATTCTGTGTGCTTATATATATTTTGGATGGTTGACACTGATCCAGCTTAAAGTAGAGAACAATAGTCGTCCATATGACATACGATCCCCCGATCCAGGACATCGAGTGTGGGGTTCAATTATTCTCTTAAAATTATACATGTTTCTTATCTATTTTCAGAGCTTATCCTTTATTTTTTGGCCGAAAATTGAGAGCTTATACTTTATTCTAGTTTAATTTGAACCACCTTAAAAAATATTATATTAAATGTTTCCACTAACTAATAATTTTTCTGGGATGTCATTGATAATAAGTAACAAAAATGGCTCTCTCAACTAAAGGATATTATTAATTATTAGGTTGAGATCTACGAATATTAAGAAAGAAGTTACAAATTTATTTTAAATAAATAAATATTTTTTTCCCAGCTGATCACAACGTGATCGTTAATATTTCTTAACCGAGATATCCAAATCCAACGAAAGTACATTGAAAACATATATGTCATGAATTATCACTAAACAACATTATAATACTTTATAGCTGATAAGTAAAATATTTGTATATTTATTTTCCCTTATATGATGATTTTATGGACGATATTTGAGCTTAATATAATAAATTTGGATGTAATCAATAAATAAATAATGTTTTTGGAATAAATAGTATTAAAAAAAAGGAAATTACTGTAGCAATGGCAGCATTGTAGCGGTTCACTGTAGCAGCCGCAGGATATTGTAAATGTTTTGCTGACATGCACTGTAGCAGTCGCCAATCACTGTAACATGCGGTTTTCCCCCTATAAATAGAGATCAAGGCCAAGCTCAAGGAGGGGAGGGGAGGAAGAGAAGCAAAGGTTTCCTTCTCCGACAGGGAGAGGTCCTTCTCTGATCGTGAGAGATATTTCTTTGACATTTATGAGTTCATTGTATTATTTCTTTAGAGTTAATTTCATGGATTGTATTACATTTTGCATGCCTCCATCTTGGAAGGTTTAGGATTGTATTACATTTTGCATGCTTCAATCTTGGAAGGCTTATGATTGTATTACATTTTGCATGTCACCTATATGGAAGGTTTTACCTCCTAATTAGATGGCTAGATTTCTTCATTTTTCATGCATCTTTTGATTGTATATTTATGTTTGAGAATTTAATATTCAAGTTTATGCAGTATTTATGAGGATTTC